>MJUU01026912.1:0-37856 GCA_002080025.1 Modiolus philippinarum | reverse complement strand
TCAGAATTTTGTTTTTTACCAAACACTTGTCAGAATATAAGATAATATGCCAAAATTAAAAAAAAAATAAGTGTCTTTGACATTTTCAGGTTTACCAAAGTTGGAACCGGAACCAAAATTCCAAAAGCTTATTGCAAATCAATAGACTATATGTAACAATTCTGCATAAAGATTTGATCCCTAAATCAAAAAATGTAGGAGGAGTTTGCGTTACATGCCATACATGTATGTGTCTAATCCACATCTTTGGGTCTTAGTTAAAATTGACATCATGGGGCCTCTTGTTTGCACCAAGACCAATATCAAAAATCCGAAAGCTTATTGCGCATCTACAGACTATATGCAACAATTCTATAACAAAATTAAATCCCTAAATCCATAAATGTAGGAGGAGTTTGTGTCACATGCCACATGTGTAAAAATTGACATCATGGGCCTCTTGTTTGCACCAAGACCAATATCGAAAATCCGAAAGCTTATTGCGCATCTGCAGACTATATGCAACAAGTCTACAACAAAATTAAATCCCTAAATCCAAAAATGTAGGAGGAGTTTGAGTCACAAGAAAAGTGTGACGGACGGACGGACGGACGGACAGACGGAGGGTATAACATTATCCCCGAACTTTCTTCGAAAGTGCGGGGATAAAAATAGAACTACCCCAATAAAATTTACAATAATATTCGAATTTTGTTGCAGTTTTATCTGTGAAATGAAGCTCACTTTAAAATGCATCTAAATTTTCAAAATTTTAGGAGCTGACCTTTGACCCCATTTAAAATGAAATGTGACCAAATTCAATCTCTATATGACATCGTCATTTCGATGCGCCATGGTATCTTCTTTCCAAACATGTATAATACAGGTGTGTGTTATTCCGTTAACCCAAAATCGGAAAAATCAACTCTTGGGCACCCTACTACAAGGGAACTGCACTAGAAAAACACAGATGAAAGCGCTAGAGTTAAACCTGTTTATGGGTACCCAAACCTTCCCTTTTTTGCTCACCTGACCCAAAGGGTCAGTGTGAGCTATTTGTATCGCTTTGCGTCTGTCGTCCGTCGTCCGGCGTTAACTTTTCACATTTTCACCTTCTCCTCTGCATCCACAGAAGCAAATTCAATGAAACTTTACAGGAATGATGTATGGAACGCACTGTGGAAGGTCTACCACAAGGATTGCACATTTAGTTCCGATTCGATTAAAAAAGCATGGCCGCCAGCGCGGATCTTAGTTTTTACATTTGACCCTGTGGGAAAAAAAAACATCATTTTCAACATCTGCTCTGAAACTATTGAAGCAAATTTAAGTAAACTGTACTGAAATGATGTATGGAATGTCCTTTACAAAGATTGCACATTTCGTTCATATTCCACAAAAACATTGCTGCCAGCACGGAACATAGTTAAACATTGACCCTGTGAGAAATTCACATTTGCATCTTCTCCTCTGAAACCACTGAAACAAATTCAACCAAAGTTTACAGGAATGATGTATGGAAGGTCCTCCTTAAGCATTCAACACTTCGATCTGTTTGATAAAACACATGGGTTCCAGCGCGGATCTTAGTTTTAAAATTGGAGACTATGGGAACAACATCATTTTCAACATTTAGGTCCTTTACAGGAATGTATGGAACACACTGTGGAAGGCCAACTACAAAGATTGCAAATTTCGTTCCAATTCGACAAAAAAACTAGGCCGCCAGCAGGGAACATAGTTTAACATTGGCCCTATGGAAATTACATTTTTATTTTCACATTTGCATCTTCTCCTCTGAAACCACTGAAGCAAATTCAACCAAACTTTACAGGAATGATGCGTGGAAGGTCCTTCACAAAGATTGCACATTTCGTTCCGAATCAATAAAAGCATGGCCGCCAGCTCGGATCTTTGTTTTAACATTGGTCCCTGCGGGGATAACATCATTTTCAATATCTGCTCAGAAACCATTGAAGCAACTTAAAATAAACTATACTGAATAACAAAATACCGAATGAAATGATGTATTGAAAGTCCTTTACAAAGAATGCTCATTTATTCTGATTCGACAAAACAACATGGCAACCAGCAAGGAACATGGTTAAACATTGACCCTATGGGAAATTCACATTTTTATCTTCTCCTTTAAAACCACTGAATCAAATTCAATCAAACTTAAAAGAAATGATATATGAAAGCTCCTTCACAAAGATTACTCATTTAGTTCCAATTCAATAAAAACAAAACATGGCCGCCAGCGTGGATCTTAGTTTTAACATTGGACCCTTTGGAAAAACTTTCCATCAGTTGCTGTGACGCGAATTCAACCAAACTTTACAGAAATGATGTATGGAAGGTCCTTTACAAAAAGTGCTCAGTTTGTTCGGATTCGACAAAAGAAATGGCTATAAGCACAGAACTTCGTTCAAAATGGGACCCCGTTAGGAAAATATCTTTTTCATCATACGCGCTGAAACTATTGAAGCAAATTAAGTCAAACTTAGATTGCTTATTTTGTTTTCATCTGATAAAAAACAAGGTCACCGCACAGAACATATTTTAACACAGTATTCTATGGGATAAACATCAGTTTCATCACCTGTTGCAAGCATTTTGTCAGGTGAGGAATTCAGGCTCAGTTTCTGAGCCTTTAATTCTATTCTGTTTCGAATATAAGCATATATACATATATATTCATGAAGATAAAAGTAAACACCTACAATGGCAAAAAATTACATTCAAGGCCACAATCGAAAGATAACAGTAAACACCTTCAATGGCCGAAAATTACAAGTAAGCAATAATAGGTCATTATATATATATATTTTAATGTCCAGTGGTGTCAATCGTAGATTGACGGTGAAAATGCAGTTTACATGCAACGCGTAGCAGAGCCTGTAAACGGATATTTTTGACATACATGCATACCTGTTTTTGTAGCATATTGATTTTTGAAAATGTGGATTTATAGCCTTATACAACATATTGTTTTGAATCGGCCAAGGCTTTTTGAATGATACCTATCATCGTTATTTTAGTTTATCATGAGGAAGCGTGGTATACAGTGTGGAAAAATCAAATGTTTTCAAATGTAGAAATAGGCGTTTACTAATGTAAAAAGTTTCAAAGATTCTGTTTTAATCATTGGAAGATAATAACATTTCCTTTCAACTGTTGACGAGGAGGTACAATTGTCGTAAACTGTAGAAATTAAATGAACTATCTTTGCTAAGACACTTGCACTTCATGCCAATTTACTATTCATTATCATTAAATTTTATCTGATAACATCTATTTCGATGTGTTTTTGTCCCTTTTCTTGTCTTTCATCGGGCTACTTAATGACAAATATTTGAAGGCATACATTGCCCGATTTTACTTTTTTTCTCATTGACTGCTCCCGACATGTGTTGCTTCAATGACATATTTTAGCTGCGATCGATGTTGCTCAACATTTTTGTCAAGAATACCGCTTGTGCACGCTAGGGGCCCTCTTGATCTCGCTTGAGGGGGTGAATATTGTTAACCTCTGGTTGAAGACCCTCAGGCGACATCAAGATGTAGACAGGAATAAAAGCCCTGTCCTTGATAAACTGGAGTTTTGTATGTATCGTGTGCGTTTTTGTCACATGTACATTCACTCCATATCCTTTCATATTTTTCTATTTGCTGCAGAGTTTGTCTCTCGTGCGGCGTGGAGTCCGTAGAAAGTCTCCCCGTGCTTGAGGTGTATGCTCTTTTAAGATTACAATTATGGCGTGTCTTTTCTTGTGAAAATTTCTCATACGTTTACTAATTCATTTATTTTTTTTCAATTTGGCTGTTCAATATCTTTATTGTTTTTACTTAAATTTTATAATCTGTACACACGACTATTTTTACCCTTTTCAACCTAAGTTACACTGCAAGGTTTGCCTACATCTATTTCGATATGGCCTGTGTTGTCTATCGATGTTGTTTTTGTCCTTATTCTTGTCTTTCGTCGGGCTACTTAATGACAAATATTTGTAGGCAGACATTGCCCGATTTTACTTTTTTTTTCTCATTGACCACTCCCGACATGTGTTGTTTCAATGACATATTTTAGCTGCGATCGATGTTGCTCAACATTTTTGTCAAAAATGCGATGTGGCCCGTGTTGTCTATCGATGTTGTTTATGTCCTTATTCTTGACTTTCGTCGGGCTACTTAATGACAAATATTTGTAGGCGGACATTGCCCGATTTTACTTTTTTTCTCATTGACCGCTCCCGACATGTGTTGCTTCAATGACATATTTTAGCTGCGATCGATTTTGCTCAACATTTTTGTCAAGAATACCGCTTGTGCACGCTAGGGACCTTCTTGATCTCGCTTGAGGGGTGAATATTGTTAACCTCTGGTTGAAGACCCTCAGGCGACATCAAGATGTAGACAGGAATAAAAGCCCTGTCCTTGATAAACTGGAGTTTTGTATGTATCGTGTGCGTTTTTGTCACATGTACATTCACTCCATATCCTTTCATATTTTTCTATAAATTAAAAACAACTTCTAATGTGTTAAATTCTTTAAGAACGATAAACAAAAGCTTTGGAATATTGTAAATAATAAAATGGAAAAAAAAGATGGGGAATAAATATTATGCAACCTTTTCATAAGCAATGAAGGGATATGGAGTAAATGCACATGAGACAAAGACTCTACAAATACACGGTAAAACAAAGAAAAAAATGCACATTTCATTACTGTTACGACGAGGTACGTCATGCTACTGAAGATTTTAGACTTTCAGAGTCCAATCAGAATTATAACATGTGAGAAATCGGTTAAATATAGTTTCTACAACGAGAACTAAGTTGATAATGAAATTTTCACATCGAATTAAAGAAATTTTGCAAATGTTTGAAAACGAGGATTGAAAATTTATTTAACAAGATGTGAGAAATTTCATAATTAACGTGTTTAAGATGTAGAATTTGTTTAGTTTAAGCTTTATTTCAACAACAATGACAGAACATATTACAAACACAATACAATAATGTTAGATTGAGAAACAAGCCTAAGCCTTATGATAATCTCTCTTCACAATTTTTTTCTCTACTGACATAATGTTAAACACCGAGAATTGTATTTCGAATAAATATGGCGGGAAATTTCACGTGAGTTGTTCTCTCTGTACTTTTTATCACATCGGTCAGGCGTTGGTTGAATTTGTTAAATTTGTCTAAATTTAAGAATAATGGTCTATTTTTCCTCAAACAATAAACTTTCCGATGATTAATGATATGCAGTTTTCTTCGTAATGTCATTAAGTGGATTTTTAATTTTAACAGTTTTTAAGCAAAATCCAATTTACGTTGAACAAACGAGTTTATCTGAAATATCTGCAGACTTAAATGCGAAATGTGCATTAATTCTTAAAAGTATAAGCCCCTTTTGAGCAGGTTATTGCAATTTCTGAGAAAAAAAAATGTTTATATTTGTACCCCTTGGTTTCTTTGTCCGTTTCGCTTTATTTGTTTGTTTGTTTTTTTTCCTACAATATATAAGTTATTTTGGAAGTGTATATATTATAAATAAATATTGTAAATATACAAGAAATGATAATGTTTGTCAATGCTGTCTGTTAGGCAAATCCGTATATACTCCAGTTTATTTCAACTTGTTTATGTATTCCTTGGTAAACTGTAAAAATCCTGCAGTAAAGATTACGCAGTCAGCAAAAAAAATAAATAAATGAAAATATATAAATAAATCAATAAAAAAAATTAGGTTACTATTACTAGTTTTATCTCATGGAATAAGATATGTCGATTATCGAAAAATGTATTGTATTTACAGGATGTCCCCAAGGAACTCAAGCAGAATGCCAGGCTCTTACAAACTGGAATTGTCCACAAAATAGACGACACTGCGTTGATCAAAACTGTGTTTGTTCAAGAAATTAAGAAGGTATAATATTCATATACAAATAGCATCAGTACTAAATAGCTGTTTAGGGTTAAGTTTGTTTGCACGGGTTTAACGTAGCACTATTTTAGCTCTATCGTGGCAGATATTTATAGTGGTAGGAGTCAGAGACTCGGAAAGAACCACTGACCTTGGGTAGGTAACTGGTATACCTTATCACGTACCTTTAGAAGTCGAGTGCACCTTTTTGTGGTTTGCAAAATGACGTAATTGTCTATACAATCTTTTAACTTTCTTAACTTACAAATGTCGTTGGACTGTAGATACCTTGCACAAACGGACTGGTGTGCTGAAGAGTAAACACATTGCAAAACTAAAACAAGAAAAGAGAAAAGAAACAAATGTCACTAAATGCTTGCTGACAGTTTCAAAGTATCCGTCAAAAACTAAGCCAATGAATACTTCAACCACATTGCCTTGGTCAAAGATGTCTGTTGACACTAGTAAAGTTCATAATACGCTATAAAATGGGGAAGAGGAAAAGGTTATTATTAAGTTCTCAAGAAACAAAACAGCTCAATTTTATAAAGATTTCTTTAAATTAATGGTACTCATTTCGTTGAAAATCATGGCAGTGGAATTATTTGCTAAGGCAAAATGAGAACAACACAAGACCGAAGGCCAAACACACGACACACAAGAAAAAACATATAAACAGCACAAGTATAGCACTCAAAACTTTAGTACTAACAGTGTGAATTCTCAAATAACCGACATCAGGATGAAAATTTGCTTCTAACTCAGCATCCGTCACAATCTCAGCGAGTCAATCCAGGATAAAGTCAAAATCGGTTATGTCAAATCCGCGAAGACTGGATGTCATTGTGACGGCCATAGAATTTCTGAAGGGACGAAAGCAACATAGGATGTACCAATTTCTGACTTAACAGTTTCGATACAGAGCTTTGGCCTTTTTTACAACGTCACTGTATGAACTACAAGCTCTCGAGTTGAGAAGCAACTGAAAATAAGTAACTTCAACAACGAGTCTTTTTCATTAATTCTGACTTTTTTGTTTCCCACCTTTTGACGCCAAACTTCCTACGTCCAATAGCGAGTCCACCAGTTAGGCCAGTAAAAGTAAATAAACGCCACAAATATTGATTTTTATGGGAGTCCACACTGTCAGTGCTTTAGTTTTCAGTGTTGTCTTGTTAAATTTTAGTTTTGTCTTCGTCAGTAATGTTTGTGGTACGGATTTGTCATTGTCCATGTTTGAATACTTAAGTGATTACAAAGGCTTTTCAAAATTTCACCTTGGTACTGTTTGAGGGTTAGAGAAGTAACACGTACCATGGCTCTCAGTTGGTTTTGTCTCAGGGTTAGAAAATGACAATAACCAATCAGTAACCTAACAGATCTTTCAAAACTTATGCCTCACTGGCCGTGTGACGGGTGCTGTGTGCAGAGCAGGACATGCTTACCCTTCCGGGGCACCTGATGTCACTCTTGTTTATTGAGAGTTCACACTGTTAGTGCTTTAGTTTTTTGTGTTGTATATGTAATGTTCGTGCGTTTTGTGGGCATGTGGTGTCTTTGGTCTTCCGTCTTTTGGTGTTCTTGCTTTTGCCTTGTCTCTGGACTTTGATTTGTGTAATCTTGTGCTTTGTTCCTTCGGTATTCTACTGTCGTTGTTTTGATGCCATAGTAAGAGATTGGAAAATATCGGCCAATCTGGTCAGCGGGTATCTCCGAAGTAGTTTTCTTTCTAACTATTCGTTTGACTCTAACTTGAACTGGTTATTTTGGAAGCAAAACAAAAAAAAACTAACAAACTGTGTATCGTTGATACAAGTAAAACTAATCCATAGTCATATCATTTCACATCATAATTTGTTGGATGCAATGAATTTCAGATTATCATTAGCCCTAGCTCCTCGCGCTTCATAAGATAAGCGATCATGTTGAACGTCATTTATTTATAGCGTTGAACGCTGTTGAAAACCTCTAAGCATTTATGCAAAAGCTATATGTAAAGCCAATAAGGGGTCCGCCGAATGGTTTACGCGTTGGAGGGAATGCTAGGCTCTGTTCAACTAGATATCACCTGGCCTAAATGGCCATGTGAGCTTTTGCTATCAGTTTGCGTCCGTCGTCCTCGCCTCTGAAACCACTGGGCCAATTATAAATATACCTGGCCTGAATCATCACCAGGGTATGCACTTTCAAAATGATGTTGGATTAGTCAGAAGACCAAACAACATGGCGTCTCTTATTAAAATAGAACATAGCGGATAAATTAGAGTTTTGTTTTGAAAATAACCCGAAAACTGTTAAAAATGTTCAGTATTAAATGATTTACCCATCTTGAAATTAAAAAAAAAAAATCTTAATTATTTTATATGGATTCAATGAACATTGGACCATAACACATATGTTAACTCCAACTGCAATAATTTTAATGAGCTGTATGGCCATATAGGAATTATTGCCCTTTATCTCTCAAATTTTCGTAATTTTTTACATTTCTCTTTTTTTTCAAAAACGGTGTGAGAAAACGATAAAGTTTGAATAGCAAAAGTGTCTATCTTATCAAAGAACTACAATTTCTCTATATGTCGTACAGGTTCGCATCTTAGCAAGGTTGCCGCTACCGGTGGAAAAGTTTAATATAGGACCCTATGGGAAAATATGTAAATTGTTAATTCTTGAAAACTGTTTCATACATCATGTTAATTTTAACTGTGCTAGAACTGCCAAAGGTGAAGAGGAGAGGGGCAGATCGATAACCCTGGAGATGGATTCTCCTTAAACAAATGTAGGATTTCAGTGCCGATCATAAGACTAAGATGACCGCCATTGCAGTTCTTGGTTTAAAATAGGACACTAGGGGGGAATGTTGTAAACTGTTATCTCTTGAAACCGTTTCTTTCATTAAGTTGATATTAACTTAGAATTGAAACATGATGATCGTTAAACAAATGTATGATTTTGGTACCGATCATAAATCCTAGATCGTCGCCACTGCAGATTTTAGTTTAACATTAGACTCTAATGGAAAATTGTTGATTTCTGAAAATCGTTTCATATATGAAATTGATATATTCATGACAGTAATCTACCATATGATTGATTTAATACCAATCATAGAACTAATGGCTGTCATTTCAGATGAATCATTCAACCATGCCGGAATATTTTATTAGATCAGTAGCCACCAGGTGAGCGATACAGGCTGGTATGAGCCTCTGGCTTCTTTTCTTGTAGCTTGCATGTGTGTGAACACCGAGGATGACAAATTCTGTTTACACAATACTGTGGCTACAGCGGCCGTAATGCTTTCAAATTTGAGTAGATATTTGAGCCTTTCCTACAAAATCTTTGTTAATACAAGTGACATGTTTTTTCAGGGCCCGAAACCAATAACGGTAAAGTTGCAATATCTTAGCTTTAGAAATTTAATAAAACTACTAAAGAACATTTCTTGTGAATGTTGTGATTTCTGTTTCTGTGCTTTTTGTCTGTCTAGCGTCGTTGTTTTGTGTCTGGCGTCGTTGTCTTCTATGTTCTCGTACGTTTTGGCCATGCCTTTGGACTTCGATTTTTGTAAATTTCACCCCTTTGTTCCTTCGGTATTCTACTGTCGTTGTTTTCTATCATACAAAGCTCTGTCCTTTGCTGATTTTGCATTATTCTTACACCTTTTAGCCTGTAGTTATTATACATGTCGAGATTTTTGTTCTTCCGAATATCCACTGAATAAACTTAAGTTAAACGATGAACTAGGTGAGAAGTTAGACAATCCCATTCGTGCTACTCAGACGCAAATATTAGACGAGAAGGATGTGACATGGGCCTCCGATTTTATAAATATGATCGCTTTCCCCTTCAAAAAAATAGTACATCTTCATCTTTAGCATTATTAATGTCTTCACAATCAAGGACCGAATGCTTCTTGCTGTCAATTAATGACAAATATGTCATTAAGAAATGTTCAAGTCCTGTGTTAAAGTTGTTAGAAAGGACACTGTCTTCTACAATAACGTATTCATGACGATGATGCTGGCGCTTGCTTCGGTATTCACTTGAAAATTTATTTATACAAATGTAATCCAACCAATCGTAATGAAAGAAAAAATAATCACATAAAAAATTTCAGTTTTCTTTTTTCCTTTTAGGTGATGAAACCTGAACGACAATGATCAGCATAGAAAATAAACAAAATAATTAAGATCTGGTCCCTTCTTTTAATTATTGGTAACAAAGTGAGATGAAATTGAGTAAAGGTAGATCAGAAAAATCATCTGTAAATCAAAAACAATCTGTTTAAACGTCTACATTTGTTTAGTTTGAAACTCGCAGAATGACTGGAAAGTATAGACAACCAATCAAAACACACAAATTTTTACAGTTGCTGACTTGCAATTACAGGTTGAGATAGACTTGATAGAGTGAACCGTTAAATAGCTCATGATGCTAAAAAAATACGGTTCAGAATAACAACATCCATGCTCTTAAGTCCCCATTTACGGACATAGATTTCACATAAATATAGGCAAAACTATAAATACAAAAATACCAAACGCATAATAATCAGTCAATTTTTGTTATACTGTACTCATGTTTCAAGGAGTTGGAGAAACCGAGACCTTGGTCAAGGAAGAATGCAGAATCACTTAACCGACGTACGGAAAAAGATTTAAAGACAAACTAGTTTCTATTCATTTTAATTCTCCTGGGCATTGAATTGACGATTTCAAATATGTTGGAATAGAAATCAGTAGAAAAGAAAATCAAGCATACAGACAAACAAGAGAATCCCTATTTATAAAAATATATAATACAAAACAGAAAGGTCTTAATATAAAACAGTATTGGTGTTTTGATCATTTTCTATATCTGTAAACAATTATGTAAAGTATTAAGATCAAAATTTCCTTTATCTTTGACGAAACATTGTTTATTCTGTATCTGGTGACATTTTTGTTTTGCATCCGATGAAGATGGCTGTGTCGTTGAAATAAAAGGCAAATACTTTGTTCAATAACAAAATACCGAGGTAACTGTTAATTTATTTTTCTGCATATGCGCATTTCGACAACTTATGTCTCATCAGTGCAGATATATGATATCGTAATGGTACCTACTATAATGAAATGTCCTATAACTTAACGAAAAAATGTTAAAAACAGGACATTTTCATTATTCCATATAGTAACGATGACACTAAGACATGTGAAGAAACCTATCGATACCTGTTGTACAAAATCAAAGTTTCGGTAAAGAAACATCAAGCATTTCAGAAGACATCAATGAGAGGCAATTATAAGTGTAAAATATTCAGGTCATCGGAACCAAAAATGAATTTTACGAATTTATGCAGAATGTTCTGTCGATATCCCCTAATACGTAAACAATTTACAATGCGTCATATTCTGTCAGATGTTTTTAAGTATCAACATGTATTCAATATTATATCGACGCCCGCAATACAGAAACCTGTATTTAAATATCTAATCGATGCAAACAATATAGAATCATGTACTCAAAATCATAGAGGCCGGCTATAATGATAAATTTTGTTATAGATTTTTTGTGTGTACATGACAACACAGCTCTCGTAATTTTCGACCAAAAAGAGGATTTAGGCAGGTGTTCAAATTACCAAGGGCCCATAAGCTCAAGGCCACCTGGGCTAATAAAATTTTAAAACCAGTAGCCCATGTTGCTGGTGAAATATCGTTTTTGACAATATAGTAATTGGCTAGTAAAATATTGGCTGGGATACTGAAATTTGTCTGGTACAGGCCAAGGATGCAACTTTGTCAATTTTGAGAATGTACGTCCCCGAATTCGACATGGACAACTGATTTTTTTATTCATAATGTATTTTTGCATATCATTTTACTTTGATGGACATACTGTTTCAGTTTTTGGGATGAGTAGCTATTTACCAGAGGCACTTCCACTCACGTCTGTCATGTTTGTTTATTGTAGGTTTAAATTTCCATTGCATTCTATCCAATTAATTATGAACAGTACAATGTAAAAAGATAAAAGCTTTAGAACATATTCAAAATTCATATAATAGTTACATAAATTTGTTTCAAAACAGAAGGTAAATAGTTAATGGGGTGAGACATAATGAGGCAATTAAAAGTATAAAATTTTCAGGTCATCGGAACCAAAAACAAATTTGAAAGGTTTATGCAGAATGTTCTGTTGATATCTTAGTTTCTGGTATTAACATGCATTCAATAGCCTGCCATACTGAAACGTGTATTTCAATATCTTATCGATGCATGTAATATAAAGTCATGTATTCAAAATCATGGACACAGGCTATAATGATAACTCTAGTTAAATAATAGACTTTTTGTGTAAAACACTAAAAATATTGGAAGTTTGAAAAACACACCTAATGTAATGATTTGTACAACTTCTTTGAAGTAACTAAATTAGTCAAAACCATTATCTGAGCTAGTATGAAATTTTCAGAATGAGTTGCATCCTATCGCGACTAGTCTTCACGCTAGGGCATGCTATTCTACGATTAGTTGTCCTGTTCTTTTCCGATTGTCCCAGATTTGACAAGATAAATACTGAAAAAATGTAAGCATGCAGACGCTTTCGCCACAGTTTTTAAAATAGGTCGTTTTCGTTAGATCTGAATAGTAATAAAGTTTGAAATATTTCAGACTTGTGAACGCATACTTGAAATATACGCAAAATTGCAATTTCTGTAATATACAGTTTTCTTGATAATAAAAATAAAAATTTTAAGATAAAACTATTCACAATATCCGTATATTCAATACATCAAACTCCGACAATAGAACAACGCTATGAATTGCCCTGGGAGCTCAGAATTCCAGAATTTCAAATTTACTGTGTCCCGGCTTTAACAGGAATTGACCTGGCTTATTTATTTGTATTGTATTCCACCTTTAAAAAAGTTATGATTTTTTAGACTAAATTATTATACGGACTTAAAAAGGACAAAAATGCGGATTTTTTTGGCAAAAAAGAAGATGAAAATAAAAAAAATGATTCACTCGAGCCCGATGACAGTTTTTGAATAACCGATGGAAGTTTTAGAATTATTGTAATTTTCCGGTACCTACAACTTGTTTATCATATTAACTAGGCAATTGTATTAAATTATCTGGGCATTCTGCCGGACTGTCACAACTTCAGTAACAATAAATGTTTTCTTTGATGTAAATTTGAATATCTTTTTATAAATTAGATAACCCCAATGTATGTGTTTTCTAATTTCAAGAACAGGAAATTTGGACTCCTTTCGTCCCTTCACGAATACATGAATTCATTTTATCAGGAGCAGACTAGTACTGAACAAGCACTGTGCCGATGTCATTGAGAAAATAGTAAACAAAAATACCCTTTTTAGTAATTGAGCATTGCTGTTGATCAACTACTTTAAAAGTCTACAAAATTTACAGCTAGCTTTCGCGAGGTTGTCAATCAAAGCTTTTTAATGATTTTTTTCTACATTTTTCCAATACATCTGCAAAAAATGTAAAACATGTGTAATTAGCTATATTTTTTATTTTATAACGTAATAACTTTGAACGAAACTTTTCATTTTATTCCATGCAGCATTTTTGGTCAAATTCCAAAAATGCTGTAATTAAAACTATGATGCCATGTAAATTGATTTGTCTAGCGTATAAATTCACAGACACATCGTATTAAAATCTGGGACATCAGTAATGGCGACTCGTGTAAATTCTGGGACAACACGAAGCTCAAAATTTGTAGGTTTCTACTTAACATTAATAGGACATCTCAAGACTATAAAGATAAATAGGTGACTTTTTAGTAATAACTGCACAATTTGACCGAGAAAAGCGACAAAAAGAAATATTTCCGCTTATAAAATCGGATCGAATTAATAAAAAGTGACAACAAAAGTCCAAAGCAATTAGAGGATGAGACCAGTAAGGAAAATCCATAAGACGTACGACAGTATCTAGAACACACAACCCAGCATAGAACATTTTATGCAAACCGTCATATTCCTGACTTGGAACGGGCATTTTATAAATAAAATTGCGGGTAAACCAGACAATGGTATAAAATAATTTTTGGAAAATCGTAGAAAAGCATATCGTCGCAGTTACCTACCGTGTAGATTAAATTACATATATATATAGACAATTATTCATTTGTTCAAAATGTGAACAACATTTTTAATGTCACGGATGTCCGGTTCTTTTGCATAGATGTAGAATTACATCGTAATTTTCGACAAAAAAAAGAGGAAATTCGCAGGGACGCAAATGACCAGGGCCAAGTAGCCCAAGACCCCTAAAAATTGGCCATGGGCTACTTAGTTAAAAACAAGTAGCGCAGGTTACTACTAAGCTATCCTGAAATTTGTGTTGAAAATATAGTACTGGTCTGGTAAAAACTTTGATTGTGATACTGAATTGTACAGGTGGCCAATTTGCCAATATTGTGAATGTTCGTTCATGAATTTGACATGGACAGCTGATTTTTTTATACATTATGCATTACTGCATATCATTTTATTTTGATGGTAGCTATTTATCAGACCGCACTTTCAGTAACGTCTGTCAAGTTTGTTAATTGTAAGTGTAATCTTCGATGGCATTCTACTCAATTTCATGTGCAATTTGCATTATGAACAGTACAATTTGAAAAATAAAAGCTGAAAAACATATTCATAATTTGTGTAATAGGTTACATAAATTTGTTTCACCGCAGAGGATATATAATTAATTGGAAAAGACACTCGTCCGTTGTAAAATGTCAATGTTAGCACCGATTGTAAGACGTTGAACCGAATTCTTTCATAATAGGATAAACAAAATTACAATATTTGTTCATAAAGGAATAAATGTTACTTAATAATTGTTCAAAAAGGAAGATATAGGATACCAATGTTTTTGTATTGCTTCCTAATGAATTTCTATTAGTCCTTTATTAGTGAAAATTTTTGAATTAAACGGGGTCAAAGAACAATCTTCGAACAATCGAAATAATCAAATAAACAGCAAAAACGATATTATAGCGATATATTATTCGAATGTAATACACTGAAACAACGGCAGTAGAATACCGAAGGAACAAAGGGGTGAAATTCACAAAAATCGAAGTCCAAAAGACAGGGCAAAAACGAGAACACAGAAAACAATGACGTTAGACACAAAAAATAATGACATTAGACAGATACAAAGCACAGAACCAGAAATTACAACATTCAGAACAAAGGCACTCACAGTGTGAACTCCAGTGAAACTCAGAGTGACATCAGGTGCTCCGGAAGGGTAAGCATGTCCTGCTCTGTTAACGGCACCCGTCACACTGTGAGTGATTCCATCCGGGAAAATGTCAAAGTCGGTAGTCAAACCCGGGAAGACGTGAATCTAGCTGAAAATGTCCACTTTCATTTGGAATACTGACACGTCATATCTTTCAGTGATGCTATGGTGACGGCCATAGAATTTCTTGAGGGATAAAATTAACAAAGGTTGAACAAATCCCTGACTAAGCAGCTTTTTCGAGAGTGTTTTTGCTCTGTTCAAAAAATCACTGTACAAACTACAAGCTCGACAGTAACGAATCAACTGTGAAATGTTCACTCCATAGGTTGGAGAGGTAGGTATATGGAAGATAAAGTGATTTGATTGAAATAAGAAAAGAGGTGTTAACTCAGGGACAAGAATGTTGAATGGACTACCTTCCACATAAATGGGGTATATGCAACACCTTTGAGAAGGTTGATTGCTTGAAACCATATAAGCAACGACATTTTCTTATGTGATAGTCACTTTGTATTGATATGTGACATGAATTTTGAAATATATTTGGCAAAATGGAAACTGCAATCGCTAAAAGAAAGTATTGTTCAACTTTTACGTGAGATAGCAATTAAGAAAAGTGGAAACACTAGAATTGTTTTGTAAAATTTTAACCCACTTTGTTAAAATTTCGCACTCAGGTAACAATCCATTTCCTAATATAAGGCACTACACCGTAACAGTTACCACAAAACAATTTTTTTTTCTGTATTTTACTGTATATTTTTGTATTTGATTTGCTTGTAATTGATGCTTATTGATCAGTCATTTCAAATTTCACGAAAAACGGAACTATAGAAAACACGTTGCTGGCTTTTTCTATGGTTCTTATCTCAATATCCTACTAGTAATTAAAGTAACTATACTAGTAGAAATTCCCTGTTAATCATATATTATATATACTCTGTGATTTTATATTGTTTGTAATAAAATCGTCAAGCTTGATGAAAAGATTAAAGAGCGGATTTGTAGTATATTTTTATACTTTATATTATACAAATTTAGCCACAGATTCCTGTTCTAGACACTGGCTATTTTTTATGTTTTTTAATGCTTATAGACGTCAGTTTCAACTTAATTTAAAAAACAATGAATATAAATTTATATGCATTCACGAAACATAAATTGTCGAAAGAGTCGCCCACAGAAATTGAATATTTACAGCTACTTCGGTACTTTAGTTATATATTACCACTAGGTCGATGCCTCTGTTTGTAGACTAACAGGTATTCAGTAACCCAGTAGTCTGATACTTCGGTATTGGCCCGGAAAAAAGATTTTATTTTGACTCCTGCAATATGTAAATTTAAAAAAAATATTGTGTAAAAGAAAGGGGTATCTCCCTCTCGTAAAGCTCTGTCCTTGGCTGTTTTGGCTTTTCGTTTAAAATGCCGATTGGTTATCTGTTTTCTATCACCTTTTTTATCTGCACTGAACTCTTGACAAAGTCAGGAGTATACTCGTGACTGAAATGCCTTTAATTTTTTTTAGTCTGTAAATTAATCATAGAATACAAAAATACCGAAGTTTCATGCGAGGTAAAATTTTCATGTCAGACAAGTCTGACTATCGGGCTGGTGAATACCCTCGAGGACCTCTGGTCCACCAGCAGTAGCATCGGCCAATGGTTCAAAATACAAAAATACCGAAGTTGCATAAAAACAGTAAATTTCGTTATGCTGTACACGTGTTTCAATGAGTAACCTCTCATCGGCAGCATTAAAATCAAATGGTATGGAAAGCCATAATCCAAAAGTAGTCGGAAAAGAAGTACTCATTTCCAAAAATATCGAAATAGGAGGCCAAATCCAGTACAAAGGACTCCTCCGAGTGCCATTCACGGAATGAAGCCTCAGTATTTTTCAGTGGTTAGAATTTTGATAAAAGCAGTAAATTTCTATGACACGCAAGGTAAAATTTTCATGTCAGACAAGTCTGACTATCGGGCTGGTGAATACCCTCGGGGACCTCTGAGTATTTGAGTCTGTAAATAACAAATACCGAAGTTACTGTTAATTTATTTTCTGCATATGCGCATTTCGACAACTACTGTCTCATCAGTGCAGATAAAACCAAAAAATTTGGGAGTCCATTCACCAAAAAAAAAAATTAATTACAGAATATTAAAAAAGTAATAAACTTTATAAAGACTCTTTCATGTATGGATGTTTTTATAGCAAAATGTTCATTTGCAACACCTGAATGTCACGGATTTCTGGTTCTTTTTCATATATATGTATAACTTCACCGTAATTTTCGACAAAAAACTGGAAATTCGAAGGAATGCAAATTTCCAATGCCCAGTAGCCCAAGGCCCCTAAATTTTGAACTGGGCACTAAAATTTAAAACCATTAGCCTAGGTTGCTTGTTCAATATCCTGAACTTTTGGTTGACAATATTGTGCTGGGCTAGTAAAATATCACCTGGAATATTGTTTCTGGTTTCACAGGCCAACGTTGCCACTTTGCAAATAAAGCGAATGTTCGTCCTTTAATTTTTGCATGCACAACTGATATGTATATTAATATTACTACATGTCATTCCACTTTGATGGACATAATGTTTTGAGTTGCCGGGATAAGTAGCTATTTACATCAGGCATTGTCACTCACGTCTGTCAAGTTTGTTAATTGAAGGTGTAACCTACGATGACATTCTACTCAATTTTATGTGCAATTTGCATTATGAACAATACAATATAAAAAATAAAAGCTTAAAAACATATTTTAGATTTCTGTTATAGGGTACATAAATTTGTTTCACCGCAGGATATGTATAATTAATGGGATTAGACACTCGTCGTTTGTAATATATATAAACACCGACTGTAAGACGTTGAACATAATATGATAAAGAATCACAATACGTTACATAATGATATTTACAAAAAAAAGATATTTGATACCAGTGTTAATTATCTTTCATCCCAATGAACTTCAGTTAGTCCTCTTTTTTTTTAAATATTGAATAAAGCGGGGTCAAAGTACAATCATCGAACAATAAAAACAATTAAATAAACAACAAAAACGATATTGTCGTGATATATTACTCGAATGTACTACACTGAATGGAAGGTAAAATGATTTGATTGAAATTAGAAAAGAGGTGCTAAATCATAGACAAGAATGTTGATCGAACTATCTTCCAAATAAATAGGGGACATTGCAAAACCTTTTAGAAGGTTGATTGGTTGAAATCAAGCAATTAATAACGTAGTTTTCTGTATCATTGTTGGGTCGCCTAGTATTAATAAGCGACACAAATGTTGACCATGTATACTTCAAGTACATCGGTATCTGTCAAAATGGAGAATTCAAGCGCTAAATGAAAGTGTTGTTCAACTTTTACATGATATATAAATTTTAGAAAAGTGATTTTATGATCAATATTAAACACTAGAGATGTTTATCAAATTTAAACCCACTTTGAATAATTTCCCACCATTAACTAATATAAAGCACTACAGTTACTACAAAACAATATTTTTCTTTATTTTACTTTATATTTTTTGTATTTGTTTTGCTTGTAATTGATGCTTATTGACCGGTCATTTCAAATATCACGAAAAATGGAACTATGAGATACATTTTGCTGGCCTTTTTCTACGGTTCATATCTCAATATCCCAATTAAAGTAAACTATACTAGTAAAGACATTCCCTGTTTATCATATATTATATATAATCCGTGATTTTATATTGCTTTTAATAAAAATTTCAAGCTTGATTAAACGTTTAAAGAGCAGTTTTGTAGTATTTTTTATACCTTATTATACAAGTTTAGACACAGATTCCTGTTCTAGACACTGGCTATTTTTATTGTTTTAATGCTTATAGACGTCAGTTTCAACTTAATTTAAAAAAAACAGTGAATATAGATTTATATGCATTCACGAACCATAAATTGTCGAAGGAGCCATCTACAGAAACTTAATATTTACAGTAACTTCAGTACTTTTGTTATTTATTTCCACTTTGTCGATGCCTCTGGATGTGGACTGTTTGTCCAGAGGGTATTTGCAAA
Source organism: Modiolus philippinarum (assembly GCA_002080025.1). Classification (NCBI taxonomy): domain Eukaryota; kingdom Metazoa; phylum Mollusca; class Bivalvia; order Mytilida; family Modiolidae; genus Modiolus; species Modiolus philippinarum. The sequence goes on along the minus strand of MJUU01026912.1, from coordinate 18,614 downwards.
CCCAGTAGTCTAGTATTTTGGTAATGACCAAAAAAAAAAGAATTCTATTTTGAATCTTGCAATGTTTTAATTTAGGAAAAATAATATTTAAAAGAAAGATTTATCTCCCTCTCGTGAAGCTCTGTCCTTATCTGTTTTGGCTTTTCGTTTTAAATCGTTATTGGTAATCTGTTCTGTATCATCTTTTTTATCTACACTGAAGTCTTGACCAAGTCAGGAGTATACTAGTGACTGAAATGTCCTTTAAATATTTTGAGTCTGTAAATTAATTCTAGAATATAAGAGTCTGTTAAGTTAGTGAGAACCGAACCGTCAGTCAAAAGAACGAAAAATCCATGGATAACAGCAACATCGGGAACACAAGGAAACAAGGATACCACTTGAGTGCAGGACAAAAAAGAAAAATGAAGACGCATACGCATATTCACTACACGGACCCGATAAAAACCATGGGTGAGATCAGGTGTACCGGTAGAGTAAGCATCTCTTGCTTTTTATAAGACACCTGCTGTGTTGAACATGTCAACTCCGGTAGTGAAGTCAAAACGTCTGTAGTGATGATTTTCAGTTTTTGGTAACGTAACGTACCCTTGCTTAAGTAGTCTATTTGCAAGCAACTGAGCCCTATCAAGGAAGTCCCTGTAGAATTATCTTAATTATAGAATACCAGAGTCTGTAAATAAATTATAGAATTTAAAAGTCTTAAATTAGTTATAAAAATTAGAAAAGTAATTAACTTTATAAAGATTCTTTCATGTATGGATTTTTTTACAACAAAAATGTTCATTTGCAACATTTGAATGTCAAGGATGTCCGGTTCTTTTTCATATATATGTAGGACTACATCGTAATTTTCGACAATAAACAAGAAATTCGCAGGTTTGCAAATTACCAGGGCCCAGTAGCCAAAGTCCCCTACATTTTTACCTAAGCAACTAAAATTTTAAAACTATTAGCCCAGGTTGCTTCTTAAATATCCTGAAATTTTGGTTGTGTTAGGCTAATAAGTTGGGTTACTGCATTTGGTTCTGCATAGGCTCAGGTGGCCAATTTGCGAATAGTGTTAGTGTTCGTCCCTGAATTTCGACATGGACAACTGATATTTTGATACATATTATATTACTACATGTCATTTCACTTTGATGGACGTATTATTTCAGTTGTGGGGATGAGTAGCTATATACCTGAGGCATTGTCACTAGTCTGTCAAGTTTGTTAATTGAAGGTGTAACCTACGATGGCATTCTACTCAATTTAGTGTGCAATTTGCTTTATGAGCAGTGCAATATAAATAATAAAAGCTTTAAGGATTTCCTTTGTTTGGGTTCTAGTGCTGCTGATGAGGAATTAATTTCCGAAATGGCCATACAGCTCATTAAAATTATTGCAGTTGGAGTTAACATATGTGTTATGGTCTCATGCTCATTTACTCCATATCATTTCGTAAAAAATTTAAAACAATATTTATAATGTGTGTAATAGGTTACATAAATTTGTTTAACCACAGAAGATGCATATTAATGGGATAAAAACACTTGTCGGTTGTAAAATGTCAATGTTGGCAACGAAACGAGTTCCTTTATAATAAAATCTTACAGTATTTGTTCAAAACAGAATAAACATTATATAAAAGTTGTTCCAAAAAGAAAATATATGATGTCATCGTGTATTATATTTCTTTATAAGGATCTTCTGTTAGTCCTCTATTACTGACAAAAAATTAAATAAAGCAGTGGAAGTACAATCCTGGTACAAAAGAAATAATTAAATAAACAGCAAAAACGATATTGTCTTGATATATAACTCAAATGTAAAACTGATATACTGATATACTGAATGTTAAGAAAACTTATTTGATCGAAATTAGAAAAGCAGAGACAGGAATGTTGATCGAAATACATTCCAAATAAATGGGGGACATTGCAATACATTTGTGAAGATGGATTAATTGAAACCTGTCCAAAATTTCCATAAACCTCAGCACCTCAACTTGAATTATAACTTCAAAATTATGACATATGCAGTCGAGGCCTATGCCAGAATGTTGTCGATGAAAAAAAGAAGATGTGGAGACATTGTCAGACTGGATCAGATCGATTAAGTCCTTAATCATTAATCGTATCCGGCGCTTGAAAGTATCTATCAAAAATAGAACGCCCATTATATTTTATGATCCTCTTGTTGCAAAAACATTGAAAAACTTCCAGAAAAAATGCGTCATAGTATCTACAGACCAAGCTTCTAACGATATTGTGTTTGTATGTTAAAAAACTATTTAGACTGTCTTGTTAAGGAGATGGGTATTGACATTTCATCTCGCAATCCGACTTATCCTAACTACATTATCAAGGGACGAGATAATTACAAATCACACTTCTGTGTTAGCATCCTTCGGTATCAAAGCGGATGAAGATAACATTTATCTCCCTTACATTTACTGGATGGCTAAGCTTCACAAGAACCCCTACAAATAAAGATTCATGGCATGATCTGCCAGATGCACCACTAAGTCAATTTCCAAACTCCTTACCACTTTACTAACTGCAGTTAGAGATGGTCTAAAAAGCTACTGCGAAAAAGCCTATTCTTCTAGCGGCGTGAATCAGATGTTGATTCTTCAAAATTCCAAAGATCTCTTTGAATAGCTCTCCTCAAACAGTCTCGCATACTGCGATAACATTAAAACTTTTTTTTTATTTTTCTACCCTTTATACAACCCCTCCACATATTAAACTAAAAACAGTAATTTCAGACCTTATATATCAATGTTTCTGCACCAAAAACGGAGAATGCAGGTATTCCTATTTGGTAATAGGAAAAGATAAAATAATATATTTTGTTAAGACACTTATTGAGTCAAACAAGAAAAACAGTGAAAATGACGTGATAAAGATGCTTGGATTTTTTATCGACAACGTTTTTGTTGAATGTGACAATAGGGATTCCTATGGGAACAAATTAAGCGCCACTTTAAACTGACATTTACCTTTTTGCATGAAGCAAAGTGCTTATACAACAGAAACAAAAACAACTAGCTCTGACTTTTAAATTCAGCTTCAGATATATATGCATTGTATTTTCTCTTACTAACCAAAGAGTAAAAGCATAATTACATTGCATCTACCCCAGTGAACTTCAAATTAAAGAGACAACCGATACACCCAATTCTGATTCATACCTTGACCTTTAGTTATACATTGACGAACATGGACGTCTGAAATCTAGGTAATATGGCAAACGTGATGATTTTGACTTTCCAATTGTGAACTTTCCCTGTGTCTTCAGTAATATAACTATCTCCGCAGCATATGGAGTGTATATTTCACAATTAATTCGTAAATGTAGAGCGTGTAGTTCATACAGTGACTTTGTGGAAACTAATGAAAACGTATCTGATATGTCAATTGAAAAATTTAATGCGCATTACAATTCAAATTGAAAAAAAATGATGTGTCGACAGAATAAGGAATTAAATTAAGACAGTTCGAATTAAAGTCCGTGTTAATGCAGCATTGATTTTTAAATGTGAAAACAGGGGAGCTTTATTAACTTAACAGTTGTAATTATATATATTTTCTCAATATCATTGTAGATGATTAAATAAATTTTCTGTTTTTCTTTTGTTTAATTTGAATAATTTAATATAGTTATCCAAAAAGTATGCCAACAAGAATGGACCACTTTGTCTATTTCTCATTGAAGGACAAGAAAGTGTTTTATTTCTTGAAGTATGGACCGGTTACTTAATGAAAACTCATAACTCATTACAGGGCAAAATACAAATGATTGTATTGCCCCAACTTCAACTCACATATATACAAGTAAATCTCTTCATATTTGATGAATTTAAATATGCATATTTTTTTTACATTTTTACGAAAATTGTCATTTCAGTACTGAAATTTACAACTAAAGGGATGACTTTATATTCAAAATTATCAATTTACCTAACACGGGAAGTAATATTCCAACTACTCCTACTTACGGAGTTTGTGTTTCACAGTTGAAACGTTAAGCTAGAGCTAGCGCCAACAAGTGATCTCCATGAACACCCTGTTAATTAGGGCTTTTGAAAATATCGTCTCAAACAATCAAGAAGTTCTTTTATAAATATCAGTCTCTTGTGGAAAAATTAATTGAGGTTTCGGTCCGAATTTTGATTCAATATTGATTTTTTTTACATTTTTTAGTACTAGGATGAAGATTTCCAATGGGAATAAAATGCGCCACACTTTTAGCTGATTTCTTTCTTTTCTCGTATGAGGCCAAGTTTTTACAAGGGCTTACATAGAAAAAGCAAAAATATTTAGGCCAGTCCTTCAATTTCAGCTTCCGCTACATAGACGATGTACTTTCTCTTTATTATCCAAAATTCAAGGAATATTTACACCAGACCATCCCAATGAGCTTGAAATTAATAGACTACTGCCTCACCTACTTCTGCTTCGTACTTAGATCTTTTGATATACATTGACGAAGACTGACATTTGAAATCTAAGCTATATAAAAAACGTGATGATCTTAACTTCCCAATAGTGAGCTTTCCCTTTCAGAGTAGCAATATACCTACCTCTCCAGCCTATGTAGTGTGCATTTCACTGTTGATTCGTTACTTTCGAGCAAGTAGTTTATACAGTGATTTTTTAATAGAGCAAAAACACTGTCCCAAAAGCTGCTTAGTCGGGGATTTGTTCAGCTTTTGTTACTTTCATCCCTTCCATCTCTAGGCCTTCTATGACCGTCACCAAGACATCATGCCAAATATGACGTGTCTGCGTCCCAAATGAAAACGGACATTTTCAGCTAGATATCATGTCTTCACAGATTTGACATAGCCGGTTTTGACTCAACACTGGATTCACTCAGTGATAGTGTGACGGTGCCTCTAGTGGATCAGGGCCTGCTTACCCTTCCGGAGCATCTGATGTCACTCCCGTTTTTCATTAAACTTTACACTATCATTGCCTTAGTTCTTTTCATTTCTGTGCATTGTGGATGTCTCAAGTCCTTGTTTTGTCTTTGCTTTTCTCTGTTACCGTCTTTGCCATGTCTTCGGATTTCGATTTTTGTGGTCATCACTTCCCTTGTTCCTTCGGTATTCTACTGCCGTTCTTTTTTTTCACTGTCTATGAACTTTCAAACTTCAAACTTTCAAAAGCAATCGCTTTACAGTTGCTACCGGGAACTCACCAAATGGAAGGGTAGGTTTGGTGCGCCTTCAAAACCAATTGACCAACCCTTCCCCTTTTCTTTTGAAATACATGTAGCAAGTCAGGTATATTTAAGAAACAAGACATGGCTGCCGTTGTCATTATAACATGGGCTTGAGTTGTTTTTGCAAATATTTTATCCCGAAGGTTAGCGAAGGGTAAAATATGCAAAAACAACAAAAGCCCATCTTATAATGAAAATATTGTATTTGGCGGGTATGATTTATTTCGATTCTAATATGGAAATTTCACCCATTTTAAATCCGAAGCGAACAGTGACTAATGGTTCCTTGTCATTTTGATTTTGATAAACAAACTGGCTGACAAAGTAAATTTCCACAAATACAATTAACCTACTTTTGTTTGCTTTATTGCTATTTTAACTGCAGAAAATGCCTCAAGTCCTCATAATCTGCATTCAAACTTTCCAACAAACGCTGCTTACGAACCGGACATTACGATTTTATTTGTGACGTTACAAGTAGGAAAATTAAATTTTGTCCAGAACATTGCCTTTTCAAGTAGAAAAAAATTCATAATGAATTTCGGAAACAAATTTAATTAAAAATAAGTTAGTGGATGGTAGATTTTGACAGTTAAAATGAAAAATAGATTCAAAATATGCAACAGAAACTATGCATCTTTTGCGCATGTGCTAAGAGTGTTATTTTGTATTATAACATGACTCTATTTACAAAGCTAATGTAGGAAGTCATATTAGAATGTGTTTTATAGTTTTATCGTGGTTTTGCACCTGCTTTGTCCTTTCGTTCATGGATTTTGGATCTTGACATTTCTGATCGGTAATATTATTATTACCAGCTACTACAAGGCTATATCAATAAAATGTATCAACATTGGCTTTATAGCAGTCAGACTGTTTTATTTCGGTTGATATGGTGCTCACTGATAGTGTTTCTTGTTTATTTCTTTTTACTTTGTCGTGTTGTCTCTGTTTTTGTTGCATCAAAATGTTCTTATATATTTTTTTATCTTGGTTTTTACCTTTTCTAACACTTTCAAGACTCGGGATAAATAACAAGAGGCTCAGAGACTGAGCCTGTATCCCTGACCTGAGAAATTTCTTGAAAGCAAATGACAAAAGTGATGATTTACCCACACGGGCATGTTTTTGTCAAATCGGAAAGAAGTGAGCAATCCTTGTAAAGGACCTTCCCTAAATCACTCTATTTCAGTTTTGTTAAATTAGCTTCAATTGTTTCAGAGCAGACGCTGCAAATGATGATTTTCAATAGGGTCCTGAATTTGATTCTTTGTTCAGTGCTAGCAACCTTATTTTATCAGATTTAAAGAAAATGAGCGATTATTGTATAAGACTTTCTATACAACATCCCTGACAGGTTTGGTTGCATTTGCTTCAGGGCTTTCATAGGAAATTGTCAAAATATAGTTTTCCCATAGTGCCATTGCAAAACTATGTTTCACACAGATGACGATGTTTTTGTGAAAGATAACAAAGTACCGAAGTTACCGTTGAAATGGGCAATTTTTTTTAAAAAACTTCTCTACATGATTATAGTACAGTAAAATTAATGCTGCTTTAATATTTTCAAAGCAAATGATGAAAATGAAGTTTTCCCCATTGTGACGGCTAATTTTTAGTAATGTTCAGCGCTAGCTGATATGATTTTTAAAAGATTCAAACAAAATGAGCAGTTTTTGTAATGACCTTTCAAACAAGTTTTGTTGAATTTGCCTCAGTTATTTGAATATAAATTTCCCAATAGGGCCTAAGATAAACTATGGCCCGCGCTGGCGGACGAAATTACCTTTGTAAAGAAATCTCCCTACATGATTCTAGTAAAATTAAGTTTAATGCTTCATTCGTTTTAAAGCAAAATGAAAATGATGTTTTCCTATAGGGTCCAGTGTTACGCTAGTTTTATTTTTGAGGAATGGAACGAAACGGACAATTAAAGGACCTACTGAGCAACAATCATATGCTTATGTGACCTTTACAGACATACTTGAGAACAGACAGAAAGATAGACAATGAAAAACACAGTGGTCCCGACATTAGTAGTGGAGCCATAAAATTTTCCATTTAATATTAACTGCCAATACTTTGTGTTCAACATCCAATACTGTAATGTTTTGTTTATTTTAAAAGCATCTTATTTAAAATGAACCATTGGTTTCTGAAGCGTTTATATAAATCACTAAAATACTGTAGTTACAGTAAAATAGTTTTTACAGATGGGTCAGCTCGACAACTTACGTCCATTCAGCGTATGTTTGTAAACCTACAGGGGTATATTGACGACGGGTGCATTCCTTTGTTTTATTGAATATAGTCACATAAGAAAGGTGTCAGTAAAAACTATTTACCGACAACACACATCATACATCTGTATAAAATCTCTCGATTAATCAATCACCTCTCGTTTTATTATGTTGAACTGAAATTGAACACTGTAAAAATGAAATTTGAAATGTGTACCTTAGCCGAAACATATCTCTCAACACAAACATATAACTTTGATATATAAAAGTGGCGAATCACATTATACGTGCATGTCTATGTAATATGCAAAATAAGGTTTCACCCCCCCCTAAAATATTTTTATTGTCCTTTTGGAAAAAAAATTGTAAAGCAGCAGCAAAATAGTCTGATCCCAAAGAATATCTTAGACCTTTGGCTAACTTAGAAACAACTAAATAGTCTGATCCTAAAATGTCCTAGGCCCGTGGTTAACTTAGAAATTCTTTATATATTTATACGATATAACAATGTCATTTATAGTAAAGCCATTTAACAGCCTCCATTTCAAATATTATAAATGACATAATATTTTTACGTCAGTTTAGATTGTTCATTCTAGAGTGTAATTAGTGAAGTTGAAATTGTGTTTCTTAAAGTGGATTTCAATAAGACATGGATTGCTTGAAAGATAGTTCAGAGAAAAGTGGAAAAATAAAAAAGCGGGAGACATGGAGTAAACGTTTTGATTTTTTACTAGCTTGTGTTGGATTTTCTGTTGGACTGGGAAATGTATGGCGATTTCCATACTTGTGCTACAAAAACGGCGGTGGTATGTACATTGATAGTTTTTTTAATCTCCATATCGAGGATCAGGGGCAAATTGTTTTTGTCTTGTTTGTTTGTCTGTGTGTCTGTGTGTCCGAAACTTGAACCTTGGCTATAATGTTTGAACCATGTAAGATAGACTTATCATACTTGACATATATATACGTCTACTCAGGAGAAACATAAATATGAGGAAAAAAGGTCTGTCAAAGGTAAAGGTCACAGAAGTCAATTTTTTCTGTTGCAAATTATAGGTTATGATTGAAAAGATGGCTTACAATAAGGCCCAACTTGAAGTTTGATATTACATATTCCAATTTAACCTGCAATATTAAAGATGATGAGAATTTTATATTTTGATAATTTTATTTGATTCAATCCAGTAACATATTTTTCCGCTGAACATCGGCTGACCATATAAGGATCGCTAGTGTGTGCTTTCCCATTATCCTCACACCCAAATTCCGGAAGTTAATCACTCTAAAATTTTCCTCGCTGCCACACATTAAGAAATAAAAAGAAGAGAAGAAAAGGCCACCAAAGAGACAGAGGATAACGCTAACAACAGCGGCTGGACAAAAAAGAAGAAAGACGATGGTGCAAAAACACTACAAAGCCGACAGGAACATAAGAAAAACACAGCCCCGTGGGAATACTAACATGGATAGACTCCGGATGGTGTAATGGATATTGATGTTCATTCACAAGACAAATCAGGTAATGAGTCGGAAACCATCTTATGATTTTCTTCAATTGATGAAAATAAGAAAATAAGAAAATAAAGTGTCGGTAAAGAAGTTTAATTTCCAACCCAAAGTGGAACACTCCATCCCGGTAACCCAGTGTCCACGACACGGATGGGGAACACATCCCATTAAAAATAAAGATGGGAAGTTCATTAATTATCGATCGATCTTGTTTAAACCTGAGAAGGAAGTACAAAACCACATTAATGGCTATATAAAATTCAAAAGGGAGAAGATGTGCATCGAAAAATTGTTTTCAGGTGTAGCTCTTTCGATAGACGTCTGCATTCATTATTTTGACGAGTGTTAATTTGGAAAAATTAAGTACACGGGCTCAAGAATTTTTGAAATATATGAGGGATATAACATAAGCGGCCACCAGATCCCCGAATTGGGCAACATATGATGAGCAGTCCAGATTTAAATTATCTAAATATCCTCACGTGTCATGGGGTACAATACATGGGGAATATGTTAATTTACTTTATGCAAATTTCTTTTATTATCCATTAATTTCATTTGATAAGCTGCATTTGTTAATTTTGACTAATCTTTCGTAAGCCCCGCCAATCCATAGCAACGGGTGTTAATGTTTAAACGCTCAGCCCAAAGTTTACCGATTATTATTCCACTAGAGAAAGAGTATAAAAGCAATCCATCTGACATGTAATATTTTTTTTTCAATGTTCTTTTTTCTAGTTGCTTCAGCAACTCGGCATTCAGTATAAAAAAAATCATATTGCCCTTGGATGAATATGTAAGGGTGATTTTAACACACTCGGTGAAAAAATTATCACCCTCCACTTCGTGTCGGGTGATAATGTTTTACCTCGTGTGTTAATTTACACTAACATCTTCATCCAAGGGCAATATGTTTATATTACATGTTGCAGGCTCACAATAACAAATCATTTTTTTGCAGAAAGAAATACCTATCAGCCATGCATATTTATAGTTACAGTTAAGACTTATATCGAATAACTTTGTAAACAGTAATTTAATTCAATTTACATAGGATAGTTATATTTGAAGGTTTTGGCAATAAAACTGTACAAAAAACAAGATTAACCTAGGACTGTTTTGGCAAAACAGTTCTACTGATAAGTGACAATTAAATTGTAACAATTAAGATAAGTTTCTAAATAGTTGATCGCATAGCATCGTTAATTTCATAAATTGAAACATTTTATTGCTGAAAATGACACAAAGTGATCATTAATAACTCCTATGTAAATCAGATACAGTGGGTCTCTTATCATATTCTCAGGACATACGTCCCTCGAATATGATAAGGACCCATTGTATCTAATAATTGTAGTAGCCTTTTTTTATTTAAATCAAACCTGAGAGAACAATTTGATGGCTTTTTTAGATCAGATTTAATTGTTTTAGTACTGTCCTGTAGGTAAGTGTTTGACTTTACGTTTCGACAATTTAAGGGTTTCCCACAACCAATTATATGTCAATCAATATCTCACTGTTTGTCAAAAAAAAAAAAAAAAAAAGATTTAAACTTATTTTATTTGCAAAAAGCAAATAGGATTGGACACATATTACACAGTATAAAAATTGTCCTCTCCCGGAACAAAGTCATATACATGAGTTCACGAAATGACGACAAACACAACTAATAATTAAACATATATTAAAAAAAAAGAAAAAAGCAGGGGGATGAGTAAGAGGTAAAGGTAGAAATCAGAAGTAAGGAAACTAGAAAGGTAAAAGACAAAGTTATTTAACAATAGTATTTACGATTACAGGAAATTTATGTAAATCGGTTTGTGTTTCTAATAAATAACTGGACAGCAGAAAATATTTCTAAATTTTCCTCGGTGGTCAAACTACTGTCACCAGCTAACAAAAGATGTACTATTTACTGTAATTAGAAATTTATCCAAATTATTTTCTAAACAATTCTTAGCGAAAACGGTTGTGAAGTGGACATTCGAAAAAAAAAAAAGGAAAAATTGTTTTCACAGTGATTACCACAATTGCACAAGGAATTTTGTGTTTTAATGTGATACAATTCAGCATTCAATATACTACAATTGATTCTAAGTCTAGTATGAATTATATTATATATCCTTTGTCCGTAATTTCAAATAGATTGGTGGTTTATCTAATGATTTCATTTTCCGATTAAAGACATTGATATTGGGGAATTTTTTTTATAGCTGAATCATATTCATTCCAGTCTCTGGTAGTTTGAGGAGAAAGAACATTTTTTTCCAATCGACAGTTAGGAATTGCATAATCATCTCTTTTACGCAAATTATATTAACGAAAATAGTTATCCTGTCAGGGTACATGGGTACCTATAATTCTGTTTAGACAAAAATGAGATCGTCACATCACTGTATAGAAGCGGAATATCTACATCGCCAAAAGGTGTGTAATATCAATAACGGATAATGAATACCATCACTCATCTTTTTCCTATTTTTTGACAAATGTTGTTTTAGCTGGATGGGTGGAGCCAATCAAGCTATAAGAATCACCCAATTTTGAACTGCTTATATAAACGAATGCACGTTATGCAAGAAAATTTGAAATTCTGTGTGCTTGGCATTATACAGAACCCTGGATGCGGTACTGATTTTTGATTAATTTATTTGTAATTTTTTCTCGTTGTGTTTATCACTTTCATTACATAATATCAGTAAGACTTCTACAATACATGTGGTATTTATCATGGTGAATTTTTCAAATGCGATAACTGGCTAAAATTTAAATCGGCTATTTTTAATCCACACTCATGCAGAGAAGATAATTTTTAGATTTTAATTACATTGATTGATGATTTTTATTTCATACGGTAAGGGTCAAATATTTTACAGTCGGAGGAATTTCAACGTGAAAGTATGTTTATGTCTGCACTTGTTGATTTCTATCTTTTTATGTATGACGAGCAGAGCGGTTGTTTAATTTAATGTCTAGGTGTCAAACCTTTTAGAGCGTATGTGTGTAAAAATGTGTACTTCAAATATTTAAATGCATCAGATGATATATCATAATCAGTTATTACTACTTTGAAAGAGCCGATAGGTTGATGATGCGATTAGGCGAATATTTGCAATTGCGTATCATACAGTTTAAAATAAAATAAGATTAAAAACTAGCAAATCAAAACATTTTCGGTCATGGCCAATCTGCCCATGAACCTAAAAAAAAAATTGGCGGGGAGGTTCGGATACAGGTCCTGAACCCCGACCCAATTGTAGACTACTTTTACGTAATTTTTCAACCCCATTGTAGACTTTTAATGTTACTTTGCTATCCCATTGTAGACCAAAATGCCAAAATTATGCATTCTAATTTGAATACCAAATTTCATTAAATTACCCCAAAAATCTCGATGTAAAGTTGAGAAATATTCAGTGCGATAGTATAGATATCCTAACAAGTAAACATGCAGTAGACTTCCATAGACTGCCAATAATTCACTATCAGATAATCTCTAAAATAGAGATCACTATATGTAATCCAATAAAGATGCTGACCTGTCATGATAAAGATCCAATTTAACCCATGGTAGAATGTTCTGAGTTAATTATATATAACCCCATTAGAGACTGGATTTTATAGACCCCTTCAGAGGAAAAGTTCAAATGACATACCCCATTGTAGACAAAATTATGAATAAAGCACCCCCGTTTTTCAGAACCTCCCCGCCACCCAATATATAGTGAGTAACCCCCCCCCCAGTAGCCATGAACTATGTTGATTGTAAAGATTTCATATTGCAAAGTTTGGTTGTTGCTTATCATCTAAATACTAAAAGCCTTACGTGGCCTCTTGTTATGTTATACAGTGTTATAGTCTTAACATCAAGAATATGGACAATACATGTAACAGTACATTGACTTGACATAAACGCAATATAAGGACGAGGCTTAGAAACGCGGGAAAATGCGAGCCTTTGGCGAGCATTTTCACCGTTTCGAGCCGAATCCTTATATAGAGTTTATGTCAAGACAATGTACTGTTATCGTGTTTATACTGCAACATTAACAAAGCGAATTTTAGGTTAAATCTATAGGTAAAAATGATGATTTAAAAAGTGAAGTGGACGTCGTTAGCTTGAGATGAATCCATGTTTTCTTGCAACGTCATCTACGGAAACAGATTGTTGACGTCATTGAAAAAGTGTTATACAGTCAGTGACTGTATATCACTTATGTTTATACAGTCAATGTAGTTTACTTACGCAAATAGAGAGGTTGCAGTATAAATGTTTTTATCAGGACAACAGACACATCTGACTATTGTTCACCTGCACAATATAAGGTGTATTCAAAAGTAATTTCAACTTTAAAATTGGTAAGATAGCATTTATGTTAGGTTTTAATAACCTCAATCAACTTTTGTCGCAAAAAATGAAATAATAAATCATAGTATTAGTTAGATGGCATTAAGAATGTCTTCACACTTTTGATGTGGGCGGAGCGATAGCGTAGCCACATGAAAGTGTGAAGACATTCCTGATACATACTTTGCCACTTTTACAAGTTTTATTGGAACCCGTGGGGGGAGGGGTCTCAACCTATACTTTTGAGTACAGACGTACGGCTGAGATTTTCAAAACACCCCCATTCATATATTCAATATTTTGGATAACCATACCCATTCATATATTTCCCTTGAAAATCCGGACCTAATCAAATATTGTGATCTATTTCTATTTGATTATTGTTGCCGGTGCAAATATTGCACACTGAAAACTGTTTTTGTAATATATTTTACAATTAGGTTAATTTTCTTTACATTTAATATCAATAATTAAGATTAAATATATCACAAACAGGATTTTAATCATTTTATGCCAACTTATCTACCCACTGATACAACAGATTGGTGAAAATTGCACCCCATTGATATATTTGACTTGTCAAAAAAGCGATCCATTCCAGCGGTACGTCTGTGTATACTTATATATAGGAAGAGACCCCCCCCCCACGGGTATTGGAAGAAAGGCACAAGCTGACTCTTCTGATTCAGTGTAATTTAAAATTTGTCATGGATTGTTACTTGTCCGAAGTGGAGTAATTGATAGTAAAATTAAAAGTAAAAAAAGTGTAAATAGAATGTAGTAAATTTTGTGGAGGTGAGAGCTTGGGTTGAGCTCTCTTGTGGCGGTCCAGGGAGACTGGTTGTGATTAGGGCATTTCTTAACTCGGCCTTTGCTCTAGGCCTGACAAGTGGGTAGTAGTAATTGTGGGTTCTACAGATGGGTAACTCTGAGATCCCCCTTCAACCCCGTTTTCAAGGTGGGAGGCCTACGCTTGCCAACAAGCTAGTCACCTGATACTGGAGAACATGTAATACGAGTTATTCCCCTTGTCACTTCTCATGCCCTCCTTGGGTCCTATTTGGTAGTGAAATATTCTGATTCTGATTCTGGTAGGGGTCGAAACTACCAGGGTATTATGACACTATGTCAACATAGGTCAGCTCACTGCCGAATAGTATGTGGACAGGTAATTAGTAGTCTCCCTGGGCCTCAACAAAATTTACTCTGTAGCCAAAGTTTTGCCGCAAGTGTAAATAAATGGTTTATGTTTGAAGTACAATAATTGTAGTAACAACTGGAAAAAATAAAAAGTTATGTTTATGAAAATGTTAAGTACTAGTAATTACATAAAAATGAAGAGAGAATGATGTCATCAAGGAAAATTTAATTTCAGTATTTAAATGAAAGTACTGTAGATCAGATCTCTTTTATGTGCACTTTGCATCTGTCATCGTCTATTTATATTAGTCCATGGGCTGAAATCATTTTCCGTGCACCCCCACTTATGATCCAGACCGATTTTTGTCAGTCCTTTATTATCCCCTCTTCAAAATAAAACATGTTAACACTAATATAACCTGCAGGCATAGACACTACATGTATAGGACCACTTTTATAGTACACCACACAAAATTCTTGTATTTTAGTTTTAATCTTAATTTTATCTTCTAAGCTCCATAATTTTTATGTAGATAAGTCAGATGTACTGAAATTTGGTATCAAATTGAAGCTTATTTAATATACTTTACAATGAACACAAGTTTTGGGCACTTTACGCCATTTTATGATCTGGGGATGCAAAAAAATATACCCCTCCCCCTGCAAAAAATTGCGAAAATGACGATCTTTAAGCTTTCAATTTCTTTCTGATAAATAAATTTCATCATTTGATCTAGTTTTTATGCCTCATTTATCAGTTGTGATACAATGTTGAAAAATAAGGCCATAAAAGTCCTTAAAATTTTGATTTTCGGTATAAAATTTTTGAAAAATGGAAATTTTCGGAATTTTAAATATTTTCACAATTTCGACTTTCTTACTTCTGGATCGTATAAATTTGAATATATATCTTACAATTGCCAATGCAATAATGATTTATAATATGTAAACAACAAATTATGTGAAAAAAAATTAGAGTCAGACTTATTGCAGGATCAAAAATGCCAAAATTAGCACCCCTCCCCCTTAAAATTAAGAGAAAATTAAAAATATTCAGGTTCTAAATGATAAAAAGATCATGTCTAATGCAAATTAGTGTGTGTATTTCACTAATGCTGACATGCAGAAGCATTTAAGTAGATTCAAACTTTAACGGGGTCGTTTTGGCCCTTCTGCTCGGAATTTTATGAAAAATGGGAATTTCCGTTTTTCAGAATTATTGCTAATTTGACTAAGAGATGTAAAACTTCACGAATTTGGTATATAACGTAAAAATGTTGATAAAATATCCTTTTGCAAACATATTACCCCCCCCCCCAAAAAAAAAACAAAAAAATTCAGCACAGTTTATTTCATTTTATTCAGCTTGAAAAGCTTCAACATTGTATAAAGGTCCAATAATATAACATTTCATAGACAAAAATGCACAGAGACTCCCATATATAGAAAATAAGATCATGGGTGTGGTTTATAGGCAGTTATACATCAATTAAACTTTTAATTTTGTAGAATTCCGAAATGCTGAAAATTAACATTTTCACGAAAATCGCCCAAAATATTCAATTTTACCCATATTTTCTGCGTTGAAATTGCATATTGCGATAAATCAAATGCATTTTTTTAAAAGAAAGTAAAAATATTAGTATGTTTTGTTCATATATATATATATACAGACAGGCATATTTTTGGCATTTTTTAGCATCATTTTCTTGGGGTAGGGGTAAAATTTTCGGTATTTAGTTACAATGAACACCCCTGGTTTTTCTACACATTGTTTTAAGATAATTTATATATCCCTAAGAACATTGAACTAGCATACATGCAGATACATCCTCCAGATTCGCCGGAAATAATGTATTTAAAATTGAATTTTGGACAAATCTGAAATGCTGAAAATTCCGATTTTTCTTCAATTTTGTACCAAATATTGAGTTTAATCTGACAAGTGGGACTTGAAATGACAAATAATGATAAAATTAATGCAACATTGTTATATCCAATGCAGACTTTGCGTGTTTTGGTTATTTTTATGCGAATATAGACAAAAAAAAATGACTATTTTACGGTGAATTTGTTGGGGTAGGGGTAAGATTTTAGGTATTTAAAGTCACATTAAACACTCTTTGTTTTTCTAACCAATGTTTTCAGACAGCTAATGTATCACAAATGACAAAAAAAAAAAAAAAAAAAAAAAAAAAAAAATTAAAAGGCATATCTGCCGAAATATCCTCCAAATTTGATATATATTGCGACCTAATAGTGAACGTTGGACAAATCCGAAATACAGAAAATCCTCATTTTTCATCAATTTGGGGCAAAATATTGAGATTAAGTCAACAAATAGCTGTTAAAATACCAAATCATGATGTTATTCATGCAACATTGTCATATATAACACACACTATTCGTGTTCTGGTTATTTTATGCGAACAAATACATAAAATTGACAATTTTAGGGAAACTTTGTTGGGGTAGGGGTAGGATTGTCACATTAAATACTCCTTGATTTTCTAAAGACTGATACAACTAATGTATCCCTTAAAACAATTAATTGGCATATATGCAGATATATCCTCCAGACTTGCAATATATAACGGGTTAACAGTGAACTTTGACCAAATCTGAAATGTATAAAATTCCCATTTTTCCTCAATTTCGGGCACTATGTTGAGTTAAAGTCAACAAATGGCTGTTAAAATATCAAATCGTGATGCAGTTCATGCAATATTCAATATTGAACACACATTTTGCGTGTTTGAGTTAATTTTATGCGAACATAGACAAACAATTTACAATTTTAGGGAAAATTTGTTGGGGTAGGGGTAATATTTTTGGTATTCAGAGTCACATTAAACACCCCTTGTTTTTCTAAGCAATGTTTTAAGACAACGAATGTATCTCTTATCGATCAATTAGATGGCAAATCGGCAGATATAACCTCCGGACTTGACATATTTAACGAATCAGCAGTGGACTTTGGACAAATCTGAAATGTTGAAAGTTCTCATTTTTCATTAATTTGGGGAAAAATATTGAGTTTAAGTCGACGAATAGCTGTTAATATAGCAAATCATAAAATAATTCATGCATCT
Organism: Modiolus philippinarum; assembly: GCA_002080025.1. Lineage (NCBI taxonomy): Eukaryota > Metazoa > Mollusca > Bivalvia > Mytilida > Modiolidae > Modiolus > Modiolus philippinarum. The sequence goes on along the minus strand of MJUU01026912.1, from coordinate 1,068 downwards.
TTGTCATATACAACACACATTTTGTGTGTTCTGGTTATTTTTATGCGAACATAGAGAAAAAATTGACAATTTTAGGGAAAATTTGTCGGGGTAGGGGTAAGATTTTCGGTACTCAAAGTCACATTAAACACTCCTAGCTTTTCTAAGCATTTTTTTAAGACAACTTATATATCAATAAGAACAATAAATTGGCATATCTGCAGATATATCTTCCAGATTTTGAATGTATAACGATTTAACAGTGAACTTTGGCTAAATCTGAAATGTAGAAAATGCCCATTTTTCATAAATTTCGAGCAACATATCGACTTTAAGTCAACAAATGGCTGTTAAAATACGAAATCATAATATAATTCATGCAACCTTGTCATATACAACACACAATTTGCTTGTTCTGGTCATTTTTATGCGATCATAGACAAAAAATTGACCATTTTAGAGTAAATTTGTTGGGGTAGGGGTAAGTTTTATGGATCTAGGAAGTTTATAATACTTCAAAACTGCCATAATATGTACCAGTTGTAAAGAAGACATTACGTACTTCCATTTTATTCCACCTTTTCTTGAATTTGAACCACTCATAGATAAGATGAGGCAAAAAAGGGACAAAACTTTGTCGAAAACGAAAATATTCAAAGATGTGTTTTATTTGTCTATTTAAAAATGATAGTTTGGTCATTCAAAACATATTAACATTATGTTAACATGCTTAATTTTTAAGGAAGGACATCAAAAGACTAAAAACAATTCCAAGAATTATGAAATGAACAATATACTGGTTTCTAAGGACCATTGAACTTACACAATTTCGAGAAAAATCTTATAATTTACGTTATCATTTCGAAGGGGTAGGGGTAAAGTTTTTTTAATTTTTATAACGTATTGGGTATAGAAATCGAATTTATGTGGAATATTTGTAAAGCTAATTCCATAGGCGATCATTCTAAGCCATTTTTTCATAACTGAGAGGTACCGATCCGCAATTTGAAGCAATGGAAAGAAAAACTCTGATCAAAAACAAAATTTTCCAAAATTTCGTTGGGTGGGTCTAAAAAGGGGGCCTGTTCC
>MJUU01026910.1:39673-81446 GCA_002080025.1 Modiolus philippinarum | reverse complement strand
GAAGACCATAAACTCAAAGATGTTTAAAAACTGATAGAGAACAAATACCCAATATGATCTAAACGGAAAGCCAAATTCAGCTAAGGATGTGAGGAGCTTAGAAAGAGATTTTGTTGTGCATTTGGCAGACCCAGCAATTTATCTCTGTTTGTAAGGACATTTATGTAATTCAAGTACCACTAGAAACAAGGCAAGTTGTTGTTCTCTTCACTCAAACTGATACCAAAGGAAGACATTACTGATTTGTGATTGTTTAGTATATCCCCTCTTGGTATGGTGGAGAGTTTGTATGTAAGGTTGCCAAATGAGAAGATCTCTGAATGTGTTTTCTCAAAGGTTCCAATGTTTAACTAAATTAACCGCTTGAAGTCATCTTTGATGTGAATTTCAGTCATGAGGATCAAAAGTACATGTAGTCGTTGACATGATGAACATTTTTGCATCTAAAACTTATCGTTTTTGAAATATAAGATTTTTTTTCGAAATGGTAGGGCAGGTAGATCTTGTCGTGCTGATAACGTTTCCTTCTATCAAAATTTAGATATCTGTTACGGTTTTTGAGAAATTAACCTCTATGTACTTTATTTAGTAACGACAGCCATGCATGTTGTATGGTTCTCGGACTAATTGAACATAATTTTGAATCAGAATACCTTTGTTATGATTCAGCCCAATGTTTCTAAGGGGACCAACTAAGGATATCTGTGACCAACGGGGGCTAAAATTGCCAAGTAGTTTCAGACAAAACGATCTGTGAATGTGTTTTCCCATAGGGTCCAACTAAGTTCCCCGCTGGCGACCATCTTGGATGAGTCGCGAGCAGATAAGACAAGTTCCGTCGTGAAGATAAAATGAAGTCCTTGTCATGCTACTAATTTTTATATCTAAAACCAAATCTCTATTGAAATATACGACATATTGTATATTTTTATGGAAATTTGACCAATAAAGGGAAATAATTCCTATATGGTGTACGACTTTCTTCAAAAGTTCCAGGTGGATAGATCGTGATATGCTGAACTAATTTCCACTTTAAAGTTGACCTCAATCCGTTACAGTTATTGCGATAAAAAAATCTAAAAAGTGTTGACAATTGTTAGATAAAGGTTGGTTGGTTGGTTGATATTAGGTTTAACGTCACTTTCAGCAGTTTTCAGCTATTTCATGACCGTCAGGTTAAGTGATGGAGGAAGCCGGAGTACCCAGAGAGAACCACCGACCTTGGGCAGGTAATTGACATTCCTTATCACTTACGATTGCGAGTCGAGTGCACCCTTTTCTGTAATGTACAAATTGGGGCGCGTCACACCGCAGTGGTGGACTACAGCGGTTGTATAGGTAGTAGAACTACCTTAACCATCCGGCCACCCAGGCCCCTTTAAGGATAATGGGCAATAACTCCAATTAAAGCGGGTGATCAGATTTCTTCAACTTGTCATGCTGATCGGAAGTCAGATTTTCGATATCTGTCATGGTTTTTGAGTTATTTGCCAGAAACAGCAATTTACCCCTATATGCTATTTTCAGTAACGGTGGTCATGTTATTTGGTCCTCGGACTAACCGAACAGCGTTTAGAACCTAGATACCCTGGTGATGATTCAGTCCAAGTATAGTTGAAATTGACCGATGGGTTTCAGAGAAGACGGCCGCCAAATGATGGCAATAGGTCACACGAAATTATAGGCCAGGTGAGCTAAAACAATAGTAAAATGAAAGTCAGGGAAGAAAGGCAACAAGAAAAATAAGAATTGAGTAAAAACAATAAGTCTCCCCCAAACGAACGAAGTTTGGGGGACATTATAATATAAAAAAGTAGCAGAAAAGGGGGAAATAGTAAAATTATAAATCTACAAAAATGGAATGTTACATTCATGGATACAATATGTCAAGGACAAAATACTTAAACGAGAATGCAGAGAGAACGCTCCTATTTTAAATAGATTTATAAAAGGTATAAAACAAGCGTCGGGTTGTTTGCTCTGCCAAAACCAAGGATTAGACCTTCTATTTTAACTGTCTTAAGTTTTTGTTTCGTTTCTTCGCGCCAATTTTGAAATAGTGGTGAACACGATAAAACAAAAATCAAAGCTCCGATGGAGGTGAATCTCGAAGCCCTGAAAATCTACACGTGGCAATGCTTCGTAGTCATCCAAAGAACTGCTGCATACGTCTGCATGTATTAAGTTATTCCGTAATACGTGAAATAATCGGATTGTGTGATTTCGCATGTTGATTTCATTGCTATAAATATATGCAGTACACTGGCACAGGTAAACAAATGTCATTTTCATCTTTGACAAATTACTGCGCGACAAGTTCGTTGATCCGAGACGCAATGTAAAAAAAACGAGTAATTTGATAAATATGCATATTGTTTTCAATTTAATAAAACAACACTGTATTCAACTCAAGAAAATGAAGAAATATAACTTAAATACTAAATGAAGACGATTTTGAAAGAAACTTGTGCACTATATTTTATCGGAAGCACGAAGATCATCTTTTAGAGTTGTTAATAGGCTTGAAGCCTTACGTGGGGCACGTGATTTTTTCTTGCCATATCAATATCTCTCCAGCCATTTCATGGCTTCGAGATAATGATAAATGTTAAAATAGTAACATATTAACTTTGAATAAATCAAATAATAATATCAATAATGATAAAAATAATTATTATCATTATAAAGAAATACAACAGCAAATAGCTTTGTTGGCGTGAAAAAATGTGGTTCCATTATGTTCTGTCCATTTTTTTTTCAAATATCTTAATCAAGATTTTGTTACTATAATGACGTAATATTTGAATAAAAGTAAAATTTCGATGAGAAATGTTTTGATATTCAAGACGTTAAAATTATGTTATGAAAAACATTTCTCTGTTATTCATTCTATACTAGTAAGCTACACAATTAGCCTAATAGATTCATTTTTATTAACAATGTACTTAACTAGGAACATTTATTAGTTTTAAACACTATTAACTAATTGTTTTGAATATATAAATACCATTATTTGTTCAACAATACAACACAAAAAGATAGACAATCGCATTGATAGTCGTTTATTTGCAAAGAATAACATGGGGAAATGATTTCATATTCTGAAAGCGTTTGAATTGACATCGGGAATTTTGCAATATTTTCTCTCTTTGTATTTTTTTTTAAATATATATGCAATTGAATGATTTAGCAAATCGAGATAGAGTTTTATATTTAACCAGGAGAAAATGAATTTCAAAGGAACTTCCAAAAAATACTAAAAGAATACTTAAAAAACACTATTGTCTTTTGTTTTTTCAAGATTTGAATGAAAGAAAAATGTTAAGATATATAAGATGTAAGATATATACAAGATATCAAAATTATGTTGTGAAAATGTTCTCTTTAAAAACATTTCTCCGTTCATATAGTGCAATTCATCTTTACCTTCCAACTCCTGAAAGTGCTGCAAGATTTTTACGCAGTAAAATATTTGGCAAGAATTAATATTCTACTTGAATGTTTTTCCTTCTGCACAGTGGGATTAAAAATTTTAAAAAATATATATATATAAATTATATGTTTAGTATTTTTCACTTATTAACATAATTGTTGAGTTCAATTACAAATCTGACCAAATAAACCCTCTTTGAACGTTCCTGACATACTACAGTCCCCATACGTACATGTGTCACTGAGTTGTAGTAGGTAGTATATATATGGCCAGTGAAAATCCACTTGACGGATCGATTCTTAAGCTCAGTCGGTTAGGTGGCTGGCTGGAGGCTAGAGGTCCCGGGTTCGATCCCCGGAGATGACCTTAGTCAATTTTGTAGGGAGATTCATGCTGTCCGGTTACATTTGGCGCCCAGCTAAAAAAAACCCACGGTTGTTAGGAGCTTAGCAGGGTTTGTGTAGAGATTTGTTGTGTTGAGAGTCACACATAGCAAGTATGTATGATGAGGTAGGGGAAGTGTCACTGGGCAACCTACCTGCGTTGTAGTAGGTAGCAGTAAAAATCGACTGAGCTACCGGAATATTTCTTTAGCTCATTCGGTTAGGTGGCTGACTGAAGTGCTAGAGGTCCTGAGTTCGATCCCCGGTGATACAATGCAATTTAGTATGGATATTCATGCTATCCGGTAATACATGAATACCCTCGTTGGGTGACATTCATTAAGGACGAGGTAGAGAGTGATAAGGTCTGTCAGTCACGTCATGTGACCATCAGAATTTTCGATAGAAATTAATTCAACAACATTTGTCGAAAAAAAATGACGTTTTAGGATTATGACATTCATTTATTTATTTAAAACGTCATATATATTTGTTGAAAATGCACTTTGTGGGTACAATTTATGCACATGGAAGTTTCAAAATTGTACGACACTTACAGACCTGTTTCATCTACAAACAGAAAGTAGAAAATGACTCTGTAAAAGAGGATCCATGCAATCTGTTAATTATGTGTATTTCCGAAATCAGGTATACGTATGTCATCGGGTTGACCATAACAGAATATCATCTTAATTGAATTTTTAAATAGGTAGCATTCGCGATAGCAGAAATGGGCTTTTGGATTTGAATATGTTGATTAAAATACATTCGTGACAAACATTGGCGGATCCAAGGAAGGGGCTTAGGACATTTCTAGTTGTTTTTTTTTTTTTTTTACAAAAATTGGGTTCAGGACCCCTCTTACGGAAAAATTATAGTTCCCCCACCCCTTTAGCAGAAAGTCTGGAGTCTGGATCTGCCACTGACAAATGTGCTGTATATTACATCACTAATCCGTTACAGATAAGCTATATATAGGGATATAAAAAGACCTTTCAATTGGTCTAATTATATAAAAAAAAACATGACATATGATCTATGGTTTAAGTAATTGTGTAAAATTAAGTTATTGTTTCACTGAAATTTGAGAATCAGGAAACTAATGTCATTGAACTATGACCTAGGAATTATCATTATTAGAAACAGTAATAGATATCAATAGATTTAAATAATCACGTTATGTCTGCTTTGTTTACAATTAATCAAAACTTTATTTTCAACACAGGGGTAACGATAACAAAAAGCAACATTTAAGCAAAATCATTTGATTATACTCATATCAAACATTAAGATAATAGAAATATACTGCAATATACGTATGCATCGGCAATCGAACAACAAAGCAAAAAAGGGGGGGGGGGCAAAATTAAAAAATCCACCTGTTAAATAGCAATAACATCATGTGTTGTGCAAAATAGTCTAATTGGATTTTCCAAAGACCCTTTGAAATTACATATGTATTTATATATACCCAAATACCATTAATGTTAACATGTTCGACTAGGCTATTAAGTAAATAAGTAACTAAGGAAGCGTCAAAGTTATGCTATTATGAATGATTTCGCAGAGTTGAATTTTTCTTTTAAAAAAGAGCAGACTTCGTCAACTTTTGATTCTCGCCCTAACGTTTTTACAAAAGTATTTAAGTATTTAAGATGATATACGATTATTGTGAACTGTGGTTTGTTTCCATTGATTTATTCACTTCTTTACTTTTTTGGGGCCATTTAGGGCTTACTATATGGTATGAGGTTCCTCACTGTGTTGAAGACCGTACGGTGACCCCTAGATGCTTTGTTTTGGGTCGTTTTAACCTGGATATGGGATGTAGTCTCCTTGACATTTACCCCATTTTCTTTCTTTTTCATATTATAATTCTAACGGTGTTTTTGTTAATAACGAAATATGCCTACAGTGGGACTTTCCAGTAGTGAACTGTCAATTTTGAGCTGAAATATCCCCACTCTCTTGCATATTGCGTAAGCAGTCCATACAGCACAGTTCACAACCCATTTTCTTTTGTCGTGCATATATGTAGTCTATAAAAATTTGTACATCTATGTCTGGCCACCTATTGCTGCTATTGTCAGGAAAGAAGTTAACTGTAATCGCCATGATTTGACAGTTGTATATAGTTACCTTTCGGAACCATCTTTAATCAAAATTGCTTTATTTTTAATGGCCATCTTGTTCATTTCTGTTACTTTGTCATGTTACGTTTGTTTTGTATCTTCATGTTTTTTAATTTTTGACTTAAGATTTTTCCGTGTGTTCGTTTTTTTTTTGTTTGTTTTTATTTTGTTTTTTTTTTTGTTTTTGTTTTCTTTTTTTGTTTTGCTTTGTTGTTAGTTTGACAATGTAGGACAGATATATTTATACAGCATTAATTAAGTCAGCAGAGTATGTTTCGTCGTTGGTTAAGTTATATTTCTATGATTTTGTTTCCTTTCTCTTTTTCTTTACAAACAGTTTGGAAAGTTTTAAGGCTAATTTTTTTATCCGTAGTATGATGGTGTTTTACAAGCAGACTAGACTTCTTACGATAGCCGTAATATAAGCAGCGAGCACCCTTTACCTATCTTTTACCTACTTTTGGATTATGGCTTTCTATATTATTTGATTCTAATGCTGCTGATGAGAGGTTACTCCTTGAAACACGTGTACAGCATAACAAAATTTACTGTTTTTTCTGCAACTTCGGTATTTTTGTATTTTCAAACGATCTTTTCATGATCTTGCAGTCCGCTATAATCGCTAGGATATATGTTTCTCTAATTTTTAGCAAATATAAACACTTCCTGACTAATGGGTTATCGAAATGATTATCAACATGGGTATTACTTGATCTCAGTTGGCGATTGGTCAATAATGTAAATGTCTCGTGTCAGTTTCTAGAAAAAGTGCAACAGGATGTTGATGAAATTAACACCTGCATCATTGTCTAGCGAAACAGTTTTTGCATTTTTATGACTAAGATAACCCAATTCATTGATAATATGACATTTTTATCAAAACTATTATATTCAACACACCTTTCAATGAATGGCGCGATGATACACATAGCAACGATGATGGCAACAAAATGACGCCATACTTGAGACTAGAGACTACGGAGATCGCTTAACTTCAAATAATTGAGTAGAAATTAGCGAAAAAATCTTTAACATTGTTTTCCGGTTTATTACGATTACGACGATTTCTCTTATTTCGATAGTTAAATTTTCACATTTTAAAGTTCTCGGATAAACCTCGATCTTTAAAATATAAAAATTTAGCTATCTCGGTGTGAGAAATATACGTAATAAACTGGAAACAATGTTAGATATTTTACGAAAGGATATGGAGTAAATGAACATGAGACCATAACACATATGTTAACTCCAACTGCAATAATTTTAATGAGCTGTATGGCCATTTCGGAAATTTATTCCTCATCAGTAGCACTAGAACCCAAACAAAGGAAATCCATAATTTCAAAAAATGAAAACCAAACGAAATCCGAATAATCAGTAATATCAAATATAGCAAAGGACAAAACTACGATGGTGGGAGTTAATCCTTTGGTTTTAGAATTTACAAAAAATTAGATAATAGTAATTGAACAAAGTGTACACATGAGATATTATCTCATGTACAAGTACACCATATCTAAGAAATAAAGAGCATACATCTCTACCACGGGGAGACTATATTTCCCAGATGACAACAGATCTTTCTCTTTGCCACTAAATTAATGAAGGAAAGATAACAGGAAACACTTACGATCACATGTCACTTAACCAGGGAACCGCACAAGAAAAACAATAAAATGACAAAAGACAAACATAGATAACGATAGGAACTCGGGATAGCCGGACTTGGTACCGGCACTAGCAACAGCCAGCGGTAGGGTTAAACCGGGCTATGGGCACCCAAACCTCCCCTATCTCTATCCCGTTTCCCTATACATTGTAGTATAATAAACATAAAAATAAAACCCAATACAAGTCGACCACTAACTCTAAGACCACAATCTTGAAAAGGAAAGAAAAGACAAAACGTTATTAAGAAATATGGGTTGAGGAGTGATCGCCGCTAAACTGTCAGCTAGCTCAAGGAGCCTAGTCTGCTGGTAAAACACTGTCACACTAATGAATAATAATCAAATCCAAAACTTACCGAAGGATTTGGTAAAGAATCATTATGGATTTCAGTAGACATCGGCAGTACCAGTGAGAGGCCAGTTTAATTGTAAAATCTTCAGGTCATTGGACCCCAAAGCCATGAAGAATATCCGGTCAATATCCCCTATTACGTAAAGAATGCAAGTAACGTTCCAGTTTTTCTGGATTTTTTAAAATCTTGTTTTGTCATTTTTTAACAACATTTCCGTAAAGCGAGAGTGAGAAGTGACTTGAGTAATAATCTGTTTCTGAGTCACATCGGTTTGTTTTTCCTCTACCGGATATGACTTTACTACCGGAGTTGACATGTTCAACACGATGGGTGTCTTCTAAGAAGCAGGTGATGCTTACTGCTTTTCTATCTTAAAAATGTTTTTTTATTGGGTCCGTGTTGTTCATTTTGTATATTATATGTTCGTGTCTTCATTTGTCTTTTTCTGTGCCGTGCTCATATTTTGTCTTTGTTTTTCCGATGTTGCCATTGGCCTTGGATTGTTCGTTTTAGACTGACGGTTTCGTTCTCGCTTACTTTTCAAAATTACGTTTAGTCCTATTCTTTCCATTTGACGAAATAAATCTTGTGGTCATAGAATACCAGTATTTGGTTTAATTCGTAGGTTCGTTATACTATGGGTAAAACGGGACACAAAGAGGGGAGATTTAAGTACCCATAACAAGTTTAATCCTTGAGCAGGCTTTTGCTTGTGCTGGTACTAAGTCCGGCTGTCCCGCGTTTTTTATCCTTGTTTAAGTTTGCCTTATTTGTCTTTTCCCTGGCAGAATGAGGTATGTTACTGTACTTTTCAGACATTGGAAATGCTTCCTGTAATCTTTTTCATCTAATAAAATGTAAAAATATATGTTTTGTAATACATTGCTCCCGACTCTGTAATGACGTTGATTTGTATACATTTTTAAGATTCAACTTTTTTTTAATGTTTTGGTTTCCAAGACCTTCATCGTTTTTGTTCTCTGGCGGCTTTGATTGAATTAACACACATGACCATAGTTGATAGTTGTAAATGTGATTTTGCATTAATACTAAATATTGCACTTTAATTTTGAATAAATGTCAATCTTGTGAATCACAATCATAAATAATGTGGTACAGAAAAAAAACACGCAAAAACATTGAAATATTGTACATTTATTTTATTTTTTTAAACAAATATGGAAACGACATTAAAACACTCAGTAAACCAAACAGGGTAAAATAAACGTATACAAATAAAAAAACAACAACAATTAAGTATAAGATACACTCCAATTGTTCTCGCATAACGAAGATAAAGATTGTCTTGAATGAATCATAAGACATAAAATCCATATTGGTCTCATTTTGCAGATGAAAAATATACGCCCACAATAAAAACACAGCAAAACCAAAAGAACAAATGAGATCAAATAGTCAAGTATTGCACAAAGTTGTTTGTAGCACCATGATAAAAAAAAATCTGTATAAAAGACAAAATAAGGTCTACTTATCATTTTTGAAGTTCACATGCATTCATGCAGTTCACTAACAGTTTTTCACGATTCACAAAATAATCATATGCTTATCTCCAACCATATCGCAGTAAAGAGTTCATTTGTTTTTTCCTCCCACTTTACTCGAGAAATTTGATTTCACAACTTTTCCAGGAAGTTCCTTCTTAATATTTTGTAAATAGTTCATTCGCCTTTTTAAGTAACGTGTTCACATTGTCTTAGTTTCAAATGTTCAAACGACTTCTCACCAAAGATTTTTTTTTATCTCAGGAAAATTCCGACACCAGAGTTGACAAAATGATACTCTTTTTCTTCCATCTATTTCATTGATTGATATAATATTGTGTTTTATACTTCGTATATGTAGCGTTAATCCTAAGTATCATTTTGAATATAAGCAACAACGGCTATGAACTTCAATAAAGTACGGGATGTACTTAGTACTACATTCGAAAAGATAATTAAATACGACGATGGTTCATTCGGTTGTCTGTTGAATTCGTCGCCAAGTTTTCTCAAACGAACTCCACAGTTTTTTGATGCTAATTCATTTATATCGTTCATCCTTATAATGTCTTAAGTTTGGTCTTTCTGATATGAAATTTGTTGAAAACAGAAGTTGAATATATATATATCTCCAAATATCAGTATTGGGAACTTTTCCAAACCAGATAAAATTCTATCTTTAGAATTTTTAGTCTGTTTAAATTAGATTTTTTTAAAACTTCCTTATATCTATATTACCTAAAGCTTTAATTTTAATCCTTTTTTCATACTGCAGTCATTGTAATGTCACCTTATTATAGATCATTTGTAACCATATATGTGTTTGTATGTCAAATGCACACAGTAGTTCTTTTTCTATCACAATGATAATGCGGATTTTGGAATATGAAGTTGTTTTGAAAACATATTTTTATCAGTTGTATTTCAGAAACTAAAAAAAACAAATTTAGTCCATTTTTAAGGAATATATAACCATTATAGATTAACTTTTGTAACTATTTAAAAAAATAATGTGAATGTTAATTTCAGTACAATTATTTCATCAGCTGAACAAAAATTCATCCAAATGTTATTACCTAAATAGTCTTATTTTGTTTTGTTTGATATCTGAAGAGTCAACTCATGCAAATTTTTAATATATTTAAATATAAGTACACCCATACACACAAAGAAAAAATATTAGCGATCATAGAGGAATGATTGCTATAGGAGATATATCTTATAAAGTATGAATACGGAAAATAATACTCTTACCCTTTGTTTTGAAAATCTTTCCTACTATCATGACTATAACAACTTTTGCAAAATCCATACTCAATTTTTTACAATTTAACACGTAAAAAAATTTCGAGAAACGGGGCTTCTATTTTTCTTCTTTTTGCCTGGCTGCTTATATGCCTAAAATACATGAAAATATGATATGAAGTTGAGTTAAATTTTGTATTTACCAATTATGTAAAATCACGTGTGTAAAATGCACTTCAAATTGTCTATTCAATACTAAAAGTTTAGGTCAAATATATATTGTTCAACAGGACAAAAACACACAAGAAGGGAAAAATTGGATTTACTAGCCCAATACGGATTTACTGAACCAATACGGGTTTACTTGCCCAATACGGAAATTTTATTATCGGTTTCGGCAATCCAAAAAAATCGTAAAAACATACGGTCCAATGTCAAACGTAAGCAGAAATTTTACCATTACATTGAATTATAATTTTATCTAGTATGTGATATTCAAGCGCCACATAAATATTTGTAAAAACATCTTGAGATATAATTTGTGATTTTCCCATAGGGTTCAATTATAAACTATGTTCCGCACTGATGGCAATGTTTTTCGTCCAATCGGAACATAATGAGCAATCTTTGTCAAGGATCTTTAGTACATCTTTCCTGTGATGTTTGGTTGAATTTGCTTCAATGATTTCGGAGATGAAAATGTGATTTTTCGATAGGGTCTAATGTTTGAACTAAGTTCCACGCTGGAGGCCATGTTTTTTTGTCGAATAGGAACCAAATGAGCAATTTGTGTAAAGGATCTACCATACATTCCAGTTTTTTTTTAATTTCCTTCAGCGGTTGCAGAGCGGAAAATGAAAATGTGATTTCCTCTAGGGTCCAGTGTTGATCTATGTTCCGTGCTGGCAGCCATGTTTTTATCAGATCGGAACAAAATGAGCAATCTCTGTTTAGGACATTAAGAACATCATTCCTGTAAAGTTAGGTTGAATTTGCTGCAATTGTCTTAAAGGAGACGATAAAAATAAGATTTCCCCATAGGGTCAATGCTTAGAGGACAGGATGAAAATGTGATTTTTCAATACGTCCCAATGTTAAACATAAATAGGTTCCTTGCAGGCGGCCATGTCAGAACAAAATTACCAATCTTTGTCGAGGACCTTCAGTACATAATTCCTGTATAGCTTGGTTGAATTTGCTTCAGTTGTCTTAAAGGAGACGATGAAAATTAGATTTCCCCATGGGGTCAATACTCAATGTTAAACTATGTTACGTGCTGGCGGCCATGTACTTTAATTGAATAAGAAAGAAATTAGCAATCTTAGTTATGGACCTTTAGTACATCATTCCTGTAAAGTTTGGTTGAATTTGCTTTTAGGGGTTTCAGAAGAGGTGAAAACATGATTTTTCCCATAAGGTTCAATGTTTAACCTAAGTTCCACACTGGCGGCCCTGTTTTTATCGGTTCAGAACGAAATGAACAATCTTTGTAAAGGAAATTCCATACATCATTCCTGTAAAGTTTGGTTGAATTTGCTTGGGTGTTTTCGGAGATGAAGATGAAAATGTGGTTTTCATTTAGGGTCCAATGTTCAACTATGTTCCGTGCTTGTGGCCATGTTTTAGGCAATCTTTATGAAGGACCCTCAGTACATTTTTCCTGTTATTTTTGTTTCATGTAAAGTTTAATAGGATCTTGCATAAGGTTATATTAAAGATCGGGATACCTTTCACAAGTGTAAGAAATTTCGTCTTTTCTCGAGTGGAGCGTAGCGGAACGAGAGGAAAAGACGTAGAATTTCTTACACGAGTGAAAGATAGCCCGATCTTTAATTTTGATCTCATGCAAGTACCTATTTCTTCCGTAAAAAGCGAAAAGAAACGTCCGTAAACCTTTACTGTTTGAACAACGTTGTCGCTATTTGAGTATTCTTTACATTGTGACGTCAGGTGTTTTATGACGTTATGTCATGGTTACGATTGTTGTATCACAAAAATCAAAACGTCTTGTTGGTCATTTACCGGTGTGAGATGAGGTCGCGTGCATCGATCTCGCATGGGTCATCTCCCACCGCAAACCATCATTTACGGAAGAATGGTTGAATTTGCTTGAGTGGTTTTAGAGCAGAAGATGAAAGTGTTAAAGTTGAACGGACCAAAGAAGAACAAATGGAAATCCAATGAGAAATAAAGATTTTACATATTTCAGAAAATTGCCATTTAGGCCCCTTTAACCCCTTGGAAACCTTAATAGCAACGAAAAATCTGTTGACATACTGATGAAAGCTTACAACAAGAGGAATCCTTAGAAAAAATCACATCGAAATCCGATGAAAAATAAACCACATTAATATAGTTTGAAAAATTTGAATTTTGGCCCCTTCGACCTCTTATAGCTCAAAAACGGAAAAAAACAGGCAAATGTGTTGAGATATTTAGAAAACTAAAGACAAGTGGAATCGAAAGAAAAAAATCCAATTGAAATCCGATGAGAAATAAAGATTTTAGCAATACATATTTGTGAAAATTGCAATTTTGACACCGTATAGCTCCAAAACAGTAAGAGATACGAAAAATCAGTTGACATATTGCTGAAAGCTTAAGAGAAGAGGAATGTAAAGAAAAAATCAATTCGAAATCCGAAGAAAATTAGGATTTGCTTCATTAGGGCCCAGTTTATCATATGAACGGGACATTCCACATGAAATCCGTTGACACAACACTGATTGGAAATTTTCTCAGGAGTACATTGAAAGAAACACCTTCAAAGTCTGGTAAATAATAAAAAATCTACAGCCAATTATGTGAAAAAACCAGAATTCTGGCCATTTTGATCCTTTTAAAAAAAAAAACGGGAGGGGCCAGAAAATCTAAAACCAATCATAGTCTTCCTTTTGTGCCAAAAACCATTTTGTTAAAATTGCATAAAGATTGATCAACGGGAACTTAAGTTATTAACCAAATACAAAAGTGTCTACAGACGACGATGCGGACGACGACAACAACGACTATAGCGCCGTAGCATATACGACCTCAAATTTTTGCAGTCGTATAAAAACATTGAAAAACATTTATCTATGTTACTAAGCCTCTAGTGGAGTCGTCATATAACTTTGACTCAATCGAATAGTTTGAAGGGCTTCTTATGTTAAACATTTCATCAATGCAAAATAATCCTCTTTCTCTTAAGGTTTTCAAAATATGAGGCCAAAACTAAATTTTCAATTCTGACTTTTTAGGGGCCATAAACCATAAAAGGAAATATCTGCAAAACTTTCTACCTGTTGTCCTTTTGTTAGTCTTTTGATGCAGAGCAATTAGTTAATGCAAAATATTTTCCTACCTTTTGTGGTTCTAAAGATATAAGCCGAAAACTGAAAAAAGTCAAATTTTACCTTTACTATTACTGTTAATTTTATTTTTGCTTATTCGCATTTCGACAATTTATGTCCATCAGTGCAGATAAAATCAAAACATTTGGAAGTCCATCAATAGAAATACGTTTAAAAACTGATAGGGAACAAATAACCAATAAAATCTAAATATTTAACCCAAAGTAAGCTAAGGTCAAAGCTACGCAAGAGGGAGATCCTCCTCAGTTTTAAAGAACAATTTCTAAAATTAAGGTATTGCAAGTTTCCAAATATAATCGGTTTCTAGCAAGCATCGAATCACTGGCTACAGGGTTGGTGAATACCCTCGGGGACTAACAGTCCACCAGCAGAGGCATCGGTCCAGCGGTAATAAATAGTACCGTGATTACTACAAACCACTCTGCTATTCACCTCTTCTTGAATTTTTTTAAAAACATCTGGAACTAGCGGCTCACATGGGACTGCATCGCTCACCTGGTGACTGGTTTTATTTATTGTCACAAAGAAAACATCCATTATTATCCATCAGTTCAGCAAATGTTACAGTTTCGTTTCGGAGAGAATATTCAAACATTGTTACCATCTTGGATGAGGTACAAACAAGGTTTGATAGAAACCACCCAAGGACTAAATTTGGATCCAATGGGCTCAGTAGTTTCCGAGAGATCTTTGAAAGTAATTCCCATAGGGTCACTATGTAAAACTGTTTCCCCCTGGAGGCCATCTTGGATGAAAATCGTGAACTTTGAAGGGGAGCATCAATTGTTTATTGTGACTAAGTTTGCTTCCAATCGGCTCAGTGGTTTCAGGGAAGAATATATTGAATGTATTTCACATAGGGTCCTTATGTTAAACTTTGTTTCCCGCTGGTGGCCATCTTTGATGAAATGCATTCTGCTGGACATACGTAGAAATTGCAGCCCTTGATCAGCTTTACAACAATTTAAACTTAATATTTATCTTAAATAGCTTGTGAAATAAAAGTAATAAAATCCAAAAAAGTAAAAAGAAAAAATTATAATAAAAAAGATTTTGCATAATTTGAAAATTGCAGTTTCAGTCCCCTCGAACCCTTATAGCTCGGAAACGGTAAGAGCTACGCCAATCAATTGATATTGCTTATAGCAAGAGAAATCCAAAGAAAAAAAATCTGCAATTAAAATTACCCAATCTTATCTCAGTACTGACAAACTTAAAAGCCACAAGAAGTATTGTCCTTGTAATGTGTAGTTGAATATAATTATGTTGTTTTACTGCTTTATTTTCATTGATGCTGGTTGCTTAATTTCTCACTTCCTGTCTTTATTGCTTTTCATATGTAGTCTTATGATGCACTTTATTGTACTAGTGCACTGGTTTTAGTGTTAAATTTAGGTGTTTCAACCCCTATTTTTATTTAAGCGGTGGGTCTCGTCAGTGGTCAGCCGCTTGTGTTTTGCAGATTTCAATAATGCATTTCGTCATACGTTATGTTGGACCATTTTGCAATTAAAATTACCCAATCTTATTTCAGTACTGACAAACTTAAAAGCCACAAGAAGTATTGTCCTTGTAATGTGTAGTTGAATATAATTATGTTGTTTTACTGCTTTATTTTCATTGATGCTGGTTGCTTAATTTCTCACTTCCTGTCTTTATTGCTTTTTATGTAGCCTTATGATGCACTTTATTGTACTAGTGCACTGGTTTTAGTGTTAAATTTAGGTGTTTCAACCCCTATTTTTATTTAAGCGGTGGGTCTCGTCAGTGGTCAGCAGCTTGTGTTTTGCAGATTTCAATAATGCATTTCGTCATACGTTATGTCTGACTTAATCAAAGTCACTGAAGCGTAAAATATAGGTCAAAGTCACCTAATTGTCAATGATTTGAGAAAGGCAATTAATTCGATGAAATATCATTGTCCTATAATGTATAATTGTTGAGAAATGAACTTTAACGCAAAACTTGTCACTGAAGCGTAAAATATAGGTCAAAGCTACCTGATTGTCAATGATTTGGGTAGTACTCATCAAGGCAATTACTTTGATGAAATATCATTGTCCTATAATGTATGAATAACTAAATACCGAAGTTACTGTGAATTTAAATTCTGCATATGCGCATTTCGACAACTTATGTCTCTTCAGTGCAGATAAAATCTAAACGTTTGAAGACCATAAACTCAAATATGTTTAAAAACTGATAGAGAACAAATAACCAATATGATCTAAATGTGGAGCCAAAATCAGCTAAGGACAGAGCTTTGCATGAGGGAGATACTCCTTAGTTTTCAACAAAATTTACAAAATTTAGATATTGTAAGGTTCTAATGAGTGTTGAGAAATGGACTTAATGGGTTCTAGTGCTGCTGATGAGGAATTAATTTCCGAAATGGCCATACAGCTCAATAAAAATATACAGTTGGAGTTAACATATGTGTTATGGTCTCATGTTCATTTACTCCATATCCTTTCGTGAAATATTTAAACATAAAACTGAACTAGAGTCACTCAAGCATGAAATATAGGTCAAAGAGTCAAACAAAGATCAACCTATGAACCTATTATCATTGTTCTACCTCTAACGGTTTCTGAGAAATGGACTTTAAGGCAAACTTAACCGGTCCTACTGATGGACGGACGGAAGGACGGACAAGTGTTCAATTATATGCCCCTTCCATATTCGTGGGCGGGGCATAACAAGAACTAGAGGCTCAGATACTGAGCCTGAATCGCTCACCTGACAAAATCCTTACAGCAGGTGATGCAACTGATGTTTATCCCATAGGATCCTATGTTAAAATATGTTCTGTGCTGGCGGTCATGTTTTTTATTAGATCAAAACAAAATAAGCAGTCTTAGTTTGACTGAATTTGCTTCAATGATCTAAGCGCATGTAATGAAAAAAATGTTTTAATATATGGCAGAGACATGTAATTATATGTCTCTGATATATGGGTACCATTCTAAACAAAGTTCAAGGCTGGGAGCTATCTTCTTTGTCAGATCCCAACAAAATGAGCAATCTTTGTAAAGGACCTTCCATACATCATTTCTGTAAAGTTTGCCTGAATTTGCTTCAATAGTTTCAGAGCAGATGTTGAAAATGATGCTTTTCCCATAGGGTCCAATGTTAAAACTAAGATCAGCGCTGGCAGCCATGTTTTTTATTGGATCATTACAAAATGAAAAATCTTTGTGGAGGACCTTCCAAACATCATGCCTGTAAAGTTTGGTTAAATTTGCTTCAGTGGTTTCAGAGGAGAAGATGGAAATGTGAATTTCCCATAGGGCAAACGTTAAACTATTTTTCGTGCTGGCGGCCATGTTTTTTGTCGAATTGGAATAAAATGAGCAATCTTTGCCAAGGACCTTTAGTACTTCATTCCTGTAAAGTTTGGTTGAATTTGCTTCAGCAGTTACAGAAGAGTAGATGAAAAGGTGATTTTTCCCGTAGGGTCCTATGTTAAACCCAAGTTAAACGCCGATAGCCATGTTTTTTATCGGATCAGAACGAAATGAGCAATCTTTGTAAAGGACCTTCCATACATCATTCCTGTAAAGTTTGGCTGAATTTACTTCAGTGGTTTCAGAGGAGATGAAAATATGAATTACCCAATGTTAAACTAAGTTCCATGCTGGCGGCCATGTTTTTTATCGGATCAGAACGAAATGAGCAATCTTTGTAAAAGACCTTCCATACATCATTTCTGTAAAGTTTGGTTGAATTTGCTTCAGTGATTTCAGAGGAGAAGATGAAAAGGTGAATTTCCCATAAGGCCAATGTTAAACTAAGTTCTGTGCTGGCGGTCATGTTTTTTTGTCGAATCGGAATAAAATGAGCAATCTTTGTAAAAGACCTAAGTGCATCAATCCTGTAAAGTTTGGTGGAATTTGTTTCAGCAGTATCAGACGATTTAATGAAAATGTGATTTTTCCCATAGGGTCCTATGTTAAACATAAGTTCCGCAATGGCGGCCATGTCTTTTATCAAATCGGAACGAAATGAGCAATCTGTAAAGGACCTTCCATACATCATTCCTGTAAAGTTTGGTTGAATTTGCTTTAGTGGTTTCAAAGGAGTTGATGAAAAAGTGAAAAGTTAACAGACGGACGGACGGACGACGGACACCAAGTGATGGCAATAGCTCACACTGACCCTTTGGGTCAGGTGAGCTAAAAATATGCTTATACTACAAAAGGTATCAAAGAAATATATGCATGTCATGTTCATTAGATAGATAAATAGATAGATAGATAAATTAACAGTAACTTCGATATTTTAATAAGATAGATATTTAACCCGACAAAATCTGATAGAACAATTTTATTTTCTTTAAAATGTAAAACATATATAGTTTGTTTTGCCTTTCCTCAGTTTTTATTAATATTTACTATGATGTTTTGAATTCCTAAGTACTTTAAATAAAATGAACCTGCAATTTAAGTGTTATGACCGTGTTAATAGATACATTTTCCTGAACGTCACTGACACTCCTTGCACAAACATTACGAAAAGGAGACTATTACTTTTTGGAAAATAAACTGAGCTATGCCAGTGCAGCATGATATCACCACAGCATGTCAACAATGGCAAAAATCTAAATGGCACCAGGGTGCACAAGCAGAGTTGCACCTTCATATATTATGTGACCAAATTAAATTGGACTTTTGAAAGGAACTGTCCACAACCGAATATCTTACCAACCTAAAATATCACAAATTTTTGGAATTCAAAAGGTCAAAAACCATCAGGAAACCAAATGTTTATGATATTTTCATTCTATTTTTGGTCACTGTGACCTTGACCTTTGACATACTTTCTCCAAAATCAAAAGCGTTCCTTCTTTTTTGGTATCAAACAATAAATCCCAGTTTCATTTCAATTGCTGTAAATTTTTCAATTTTTTATCCAGAAACCACATTGTTCTGAAATTTTCAGTCTATTTTCAGTCACTGTGACCTTGACCTTTGACCTACTTTCTTCAAAATAATTAGGTTCCTCCCCTCTTGGTATCCAACAACATATCCAAGTTTCATTTCAATTGGATGTAACCTTTTTGAGTTATCATCCGGAAACCAAATTTTTCTGAAATTTTCCATCTATTTTGGCTCACTGTGACATTGACCTTTGACCTACTTTTTCCAAAATCAATAGGGTTCCTCCCCTCCTGGTACTCAACAATATATCCTAGTTTCATTTCAATTGGATGTAAACTTTTTGAGTTATCATCTGGAAACCAATGTTTGACGCCCGCCCGCCCGCAACACCAAACCAGAAGCAAAGTTCAACTTCGTTGCAACTCGGCTAAAAATTAATTATATATGGTGTAATAAGAACAGAGTAACAACAAAACTTCTGGGGAATGCAGAGATCTTTATTGATTCACGTTTTGGCGCTGTAGCGCCATCATCAGTATAATTTAGATAAATATTCACAACCCTGAAGTACAGATTCAGGAATGCAATATTTAACGTCATAATGATTAAAGTTCAAAGTGTGTGTTTCCTTAAGTGACTCTTTGTTTTGTTTTGACAAAACAGAAGATTATTTCTGAATATATCTTGAATGAAATCATTCTGAAATCATGTATGTTGGTAACCATTAATATTTTGTGCCTTTACTAGTCCTATAAATGAAAGAAACCCATTCATATTTTGACAAATTTAATTTGTTCAGTTTTGAAAAAAATGGCAGTCTAGCAGAAATGAAACATATTGTAAATTCTGTAATTGGAATCAGAGTAAGAGATAAAAAATCCCTACTTCAACCTTTCTTTTGGTAAATCAGCAATACAGTCAACTCCACTTAATCGCATACCTCTTAATAGAATATTTCTCTTAATTGCATACAATTCTGCTGCACAAAACCATTTACTATATGCTTCTATATTATTAATTCCTTTTAATTGCATATTGAATAGTTAAGAAATTCCTGTTAATTGAATAGTTTCATTTTCAAATCAAGACATGTTTAGCATGTTTAGTGCAATTTGACATTAAAAGTATATATTTTTTAGCAAATTATTTAAAAAAACTAATTAAAATGAGATATCTAATTATGAAATGTCAAATCAATTAATAATTTTGTAAAAACAGACTGTAATCTCTGTGTTTGTTGAATGATTAACTCATCATTTGACACTTTCAAGTTAATTGACGTGTTTTTACAGTAAGATTGAAAACTCCTCTTAATAGAATATTCCTGTTAATTGCATATTTTTTCCTGACAAATACGGTATTCAATTAACAGGAATCCACTGTATTAGTTTTACACTTTTAACTAAAAATGTTTCCATGCTACAATTTCAATTCAAGTTCTAAAGGCTGTAAAACAGCTACCACTGTGTTCAATGACAGTAGGAGTGGAGAATGAATACCTCTATGTTTCATTGAAATTCTCTAGTTATTGTATGCAAATATCTGATGTGAACACAACAATACTGTAAATCTCCAGAATTTTCTGAGATCACTGAAGCAAGAAATTTAGGTTGGAGTGACCTATATTGGGAAGGATGTTGACAGACACCTAGAGACGCATCCTTATGAAAAGTTGCAGGACCATATATCACTATGTGAGTGAGAGTATATGTTTAGTCCATCCATGGAAAGTCTTCATCATTTCAAAATTGACTCAATGTTGTTCAAACTCAAAAAAGTATTCATTAAAATGCATCTATCTTCTTTGTCAAAAATATCATAAGGTGCTGTATAAAATATGGTAGCCCTGTCCTCACTTGTCAGCTGTTCAGCTCCAGCAAGCTTCTTGTAATGCTGATTAGAAATTTCTAAAAGAGTCAGGTACACCTGAAAATAAATTTGAAAGATATATGAGTGCTTGCCATATACTAGTATTGTCATCCAGGGCATTTTTAAAAAGAGATGTGTTCCTATGTCCCCGCCACTAGGCATTTTTAAACAAGTTTTTGGAAGACCAGCATAGCAGGACTTAATTAAGTGTTATCATAACAAAGGCAATTTCGAAGGAGCACCCACGAGGATATTTTTCAGTTTTCCAAGTTTAAGGGGAAAAAGTCATATAAAAATATGCAAGCAGGTAGCATTTTTTCAACTTGATTCAGATATCATTGAGTTAAAGCTCCTGTATAAATTTGATCCAAATCCAGTAAGAAATAAATTTGCTAGAGCAACAACAAAGACTGTCATTACTTATTTGATTCCCTCCTAGTTCACTGTTATTGAAAAATTTTAGACAACTGTTCTCAGTTTTAGGCAAAATTTGATTGATGCTAAGCTATTATGAAACCTGGGGGTCAGCCTGATGTTGACTAATGGTAGAAATTTTTTTTTCTATTGGTGGTGGGGTCTAAAATATATGGTGTTCCCCCTGGATGGTAGATTTAAATGGAATAGCCCTTATATGGCCCATGAAAAAAGCAGAATTAATCTGATTTATGTTCCCGATATTTGTGAGTATGCTTGAGTCTTGCCATATTTAAAAAGTACAATACTTATCATAAGATACAGGTTCATTTCATTTTTAAAAGTTATGACTTCCTCCATTCCACAGTTATGGCACTTGAAATAAAGGGCTACACGAGGGTAGCATGATATGACCACAGCATGTCAAACACTGAAATTTGAATTAACAAGTGAAAATCAAAATGAATGAGGACAAAGTAAAGAGCCCGATGTAGTGATTAAATGAACACAATAAGGAGTTTGACTAGGTAATAGCAAGAGAAATAAAAATTAGCCCTTATGATTCCATATGGTAAGAGGTATGTCAAATTGCTCACCATACTACTAAAACTATATGATTAGAGGAATCCAAAGAAATGAACCCCATTCAAATCCAATAAAAGAAAAAGTTTACATATATTTTAAAAATTCCAATTTCAGCCATTTTGGCTAAATATAGCTAAGAAATGGTAAGAGCTATGCAAAATCTTTTGACATACTACCAAAAGCTTACAAAAAGAGGACTCCTAAACGAAAAAAAGCCAATGAAATCTGATGAAAAATTAAGATTTTACTTTATTTCGAAAAATTGTAGTCAGGGCTTTCTTTACCTTTGTTTAACATCCTTTTATGGGACTCATTCCCCATGTGAAAACACCTACTTTTTCCATAAAAATATGTAAAAGTTCACAATGGAGTAAAGCATTTAAATAATGTTTTTTTATTTTCTTTTAGTTCAGAGGCAGACAGAAGATGTAAAAGTGGGGTTTTAAATCAACTAAAATGATTTTTTTTTGCATATTTGTTTAAAAAAGAGGCTAACGTAGAACAATGTATGCAATGCAAATATCATACGAAAATTCCCAAAATGGATGTCGCCAATGAAATTTTTAAAGAAAAAAATTCCATCTAAATCTGACGAGTAATAAAGTTTTTTATTTAATCTGCATTTTACAATTTTGGCACTGTTTGAACCCTCATAGCTCGGAAAGGAAACAAGTTATCGAAAATCTGATGGTGTAGTGCGTGTGGATTTATTTTTCATAAAGAATTCATGGCAAAAAACTGCATCAACATAGACAAAAAATAAAAAAATTTAAAAATTTTTAAATTGAGCCCTTTATTTTGGGCCCATTTATCTCCTGAACATTAAATGGCATGCACAATCAGTTGACATACTCCAGATTGGGAACCTATAGAACACACTGAAAGAAACCTCATTAAAATCTGATGAATGATAAAGATTCTGCAGTCAGTGAAAACACCCAATTTATCCTTTTTTGGCTCCTTTTTCTGAAATAGGTAGGGCCATTACCAAAAAAAAAATACCCCCCGGTAAGGTTCTTTTGAATGTGACTAGAAACATTATACTAAAATTTGATAATAATCCGCTAGAACCAAAGTTATGTTGTCCACAGACGCTGCCGCTGATGCCTGTGCCATAATATAATACGACCACAAAAATTTTGAGGTTGTATAAAAATGCAAAATTAGCAATATTTATTATGGATGTCCAGACATTTTAGCAAGTATGCTTGGGCCTTAAGTTTTCATATTTGTTACTATAATTATACACCTATTTGCTGGCTTTGAGGACAATAGCAAGTTTATGGTTTGCCCCGAGACCAAGTGGAGGGAGGAAATATTTGGTTTTGAGGGAAACCATAACCTTGCTTTTCTTCAAATAGCCAGTAAATAAGTATTTCATTGTACCCAAATCAAACATCAAAGGTATCAATGTGATCTAATCAGAAAATATTTCACCTTCCCATCTAATGACCAGTAAAAAGTTTATCGCCTGTCAATAGTCATTGAACCTATTGACCAGTTAATATATATGAAAAAGAAAGGAAATGGTGTAAATGTCAAGGAGACAACATCCCATCTCCAGGTTAAAATGACCCAAAATAAAGCATCTAGGGGTCCCCATACAGTCTTCAACACAGTGATGAACCTCACACCATACAGCAAGCCCTAAATGGCCCAAAAAAGGGTAAAAAGGTGAATAATGGAAAGAAACCACATCAAATAACTTGAATACCAAGAAACTAAAATATTATAAGAAGACAAGGACAAGCCAATGACCAACATATTCCTGACTTGGGACAGGCGCATAAATTGTGGTGGGGTTAAACTCGCCCTGTGTGTTGTGAATGGCTAAAAAATAAATACACAAAAAGACTCACAGTAAAAATCAAACTGGAAAAAAGTCCAACTTATCAGGAAGAGTACCCTTACAATAAATTACATAAAACATGAAGACAATATGCAAGGGTACTGTCTTGACAAATGCGTGCAGTTACTGACAGTTAGCTAAGAACATAATTTCCATTGACTATGATATCAAGCCTTCTTACATATGAAACTTCAATTGAAATACTTTTAAATAGATTTCGTAAAACAACATCATCAATTATGAAAGAAGAACATGATATAGTGCAATAGTCTGTTTGTGACAAGTGTGAAAAAAATAGTAAATTAATCCAATAATCAATTTATATAGAAAATACATACTGAGGTATAATAATATTAAGCATAAGATGCAGCAGCCCTTTTCACAAAAAATCTTACGACAAATTTTACTCGTAAGTCAATACCAGAGGCTCCCAGGAGCCTGTATCGCTCACCTGGCTTTCAGTTGCCACAATCAAGGTAACATTGTAAGTTATACAGTTGATCTTCAGTTTCTCAAACTTTCGTAGCTCAAACACCTCCAATATCTTGAACTGTTTTTAAAGTCTGATCATGTTTTACTATATTTCTTTGTTGGGCTTTTTTGACAAAAAACATTCTTGCTAAGGACCACTTTCGACACCAGTTTTGAAGTCGAGATGTCATTTTGTAAATGGCAGTCAACAAACAATTTTCAACATCGGTTTTGAAGTCCCAAAATCAATATCTACAGTACAAACAGAGGCCTTCAGTTGAAAATCACTCAAATCCGACGTCAGTGAATTGTGTGTGAAACGGGGTGAATGTCCAACAACAAACCCGACATTCACCGACATTCACGGATGTCCAAGAAACTGATAAACAGAGGATTAACTTACCTGCTGTTGTTAATTGTACTTGTCAACATTTATCTACTTGTGTATACAAAGTAATTATCTCTAAGTGCAGTTAATTATTTTGGAAAAGCTTGCTTTTCATATTTCAAATAGTCGGAATATCAAGAGGATATTTTTAAAAAATATTATGCGTATGGCAGAAAATAACTTATAATTGGTATGAACATCATGAATTATATGTGACTGTCAGAACTCAAAGTTGCTAAAAGATCATATTATATAAAATAATTTGTTACTTATTAAATAATTTGCACGAATATCAGCCTTAAAATTGCGTAATTTGGTTTTGTTAGGTCAAGGTTAATCTTAGTAAGTGACGACCTATAAATAGCACGCTATTAATAACTTTGAATTTAAAAAAAAAATCACACAAAAATAGCTTAAGAGAAAATCAATATTCGATGAGATCCGATGTCACGCTCAACAGACGGTGAACTTTTCTCATTTTTATGCTATCATCTTCATAAAAGTGTTTTATCCGAAAGAGGTTTCCAATGGTATAAAAGTTCCTTTTTGCTGAGATAATAATTTAATTCTGAAATGCCTTGGCGAATTTTGGAAGAGACCACGTCTTTGGCTCCTATTTTTGTCACAAACAATATGTACAGCCTATTTTTAAGGGGATTCTGTATTTTGAATGGTCATAAAAATAGAAATTCCATGCTTCAATTTCGTGAAACCTGTACATTCTAGCATGTCAGTAAGAGAATCTACGGACTACGGAGGCTTACGTTTTGAAATTAGAAGTGTTTTAACCACCTTTTCTCGGTCAAATGGAAATTGAGGAGATATTTTTACATAGATATACTGTATGTTTCGTCGAAGCCATCCAATTGTCTTTTTTTATTCGTGGCATTTATTAATACGTTCGGAAATATGATTTTGAAAGGGAAGTCTCATGAAACCCGGTTGTCATTGAGTTTATTTTTTCCTCTTGATATTAGCCTCAAACTTTTGAAGAGACAATTAGAACACTAAAACTCCGACAATTCTGGTGGAAGTCCGACTTTCACCGGCATTTATCAGTTGACCCAACATCAAAGAAAATTACAGACGATTTTTTGGGTGAAATTTTTCCGACAATTTTGCAGGACAAACACCGACAAAACCTGTGAATTCCGGGTGACAAGGGTGAAAATTGTCGGACCAGAGTGATTTTTTACTGAATGCCTCTGTTTGTACTGTACTTGGAAATCAAATTTCATTGAAATCGGACAATGTTGAATTTTCCCGCCTTTTTTGGCGTCCATTTAAAAAAATGGCGGTCAACGAACAATTTTTAACGTCAGTTTTGAAGTAACGACATCAAGACCAATTTGGAAACCAAATGTCATTGAAATCGGACAATGTTGAATTTTCCCGCCTTTTTGGCGGCCATTTTGAAAATGGCGGTCAACAAACAATTTTCAACACCAGTTTTGAAGTCGCAACATCAATATCTATTTGGAAACCAAATTTCATTGAAATCGGACAATGCTGAATTTTCCCGCCTTTTTTGGCGTCCATTTTGAAAATGGCGGTCAACAAACAATTTTCAACACCGGTTTTGAAGTCGCAACATCAATATCTAATTGGAAACCAAATTTCATTGAAAGCGGACAATGCTGAATTTTCCCGCCTGTTTTGGCGGCCATTTTGAAAATGGCGGTCAAGGAACAATTTTCAACATCAGTTTTGAAGTCGCCACAGCATGGCAAATATTTCATCAATTTTCACTTAACCTTCATCTTCTGTAGTTTTGGAAATATAAGATGAAAAATACGAAAATTAAAAAAATTCAGTGAAAAAAAGGGCAATAACTCCTACAAGAGTTTATGGATTTTCTTCAAAATTTCAGGGTGGGTAGATCTTGATTTGCAATTTACAATTGATCTCTATCTGTTACACTTTTTGAAATAAAAAATAAAAAATGCAAAAATTTTGAAAATTTAACGGAAAAAGAGCTATAACTCCGAAATGGGTTTTCAGATTTTCTTCAAAATTGCACAGTGGATAGATCTCATCATGTTGATCATTTTTACACCATGTCAGATTTTTTATATCTGTAACGGTTTTCGAGTTATTAGCCAAAAACTGCAATTTACCCCTATGTTCTATTTTTAGCAATGGCAGCCATGTTAATCGCTAGAGGGACAAACTGAACATCAGTTTGAATAGCCATACCCTGATGATGATTCAGGCCAAGTTTGGTTTAATTTGGCTTAGCAGTTTCAGAGGAGAAGATGTTTGAAATTGTTGACGGACAGACGAATGACGGACGACGGACACATAGTGATGGCAAAAGCTCACATGGCCTTTTAGGCCAGGTGAGCTAATAAAATGCTAAATACTTACGACTAAATTTCATCGTAAGATTTTTTTAGCAAAGGGCTGCAGGTTCCTTTCCATGTCACCAATAACTTTTACACAATTTATAAATATGAACACTTTAGACCATAGCATACTGGAAAAAACAGAAATCATAAATTTTGCTAATTTATAATAATGTTAACTCTGGAATGGTAAAAGTAATGACAGTGAAAATTGAAAAGAACCTATGAAAATCCAAAGGAACCTGTCTCTGATGGTTAGAAATATAATTTATAAATATGAAAACTTTAGACCCATGAGAACCTAAGCATAATTACTGAAATGCCAGGAAACAAAAGTGTGACAGATGGACATGAGGATCACTATATATCAACCCCTTTTAAGGCCAGGTATAAAAAGTTCATACGGACCTTTTGTACAGGAGAGCTATAATGCAGACAACCAAGGGATCCTATATAACTCTTGATATGGTCTTTTGCTCCGGGTTAAGAAAGTGTAAATTCCAGTTATTATTTCTTACCATAGATTTATCAATTATCATCCCAGGCATAGTAAGTATGGACGGTGTTTGTAAATCTGCGTGCCGTTCCATGTAGGTGTGAAGGTCCAGCAAAAGATCTCCTGCATGCTGCCCTAAGGTATGCGTACCAACATCCAATTCTATCCAAGGCTTAACATTTTTTTCAGTTTGGGAAAGGCTTTTTACTGTCACCTCTGAATGGCATGAATGATCATCAGACTCCAGTGATGTAGTGGAAGAAGAAGATGAATATGACACAGTACGACATCTCTTTTTTGCTCTCTTTCCTGAATCCTCCTGATGCCTTCTTTTTAGCTTTTCTTCCTCTGTATATTGGCCTTTTGTCTTGACCTAAAACAATCAAGTTCTCATATCTAGTGTTGACTGATTATAATTGAAAATTAATTGATGATACCCCTGATTTTGATGATCGATAATAAAAATATCTTACTGATTAATCAGTTGTCTGATGTGTTTTCCAGGTAAAAATTTCTTTTGAACTTTATATCTAGATCAGCATAAAAGCTCATTTTTACGCATGTAAAATTGTAATACATGTAAATGAAATTTCCAACTCTAAAAACTCTCATTTTCATTTTGTAACAGACAAGAGTAGAACTTCTGTCAAGCGGGCGTTTGACTGTAACCGATGATCGATTATGACATTCTTTCCGATTCCGATCACTGCTCATAACTTGGTTGCTTATGTAACATAGGGCTTAACTTCAAACATAAAATGTGGAAGCAAGCACGTCCAAAATAAGTTTCTGCATGATGAACCAATTGCATGCAGGAGCCTGTAAAGCCCGCCTCAGGGATTTACCTCTACTTCTTTCAGGTTGGGTCCCAGGGACCCACCAACTAAATTTACCCAGGTCCCGCTAAACAAAATGTGGGTCCAAGGAGGTCACATAACTTTTTGTTCTTGATTGATTAGTTAGTTTTATTTAGTAAGCAACAGCTATATCAGGACGAGAGCAAGTAAATCAATTCAGAAAATAATTCATAAAAGAAAGTAGTACAGGTTGAAAGGACATATGGGGTAACTAGTTGTCATTGCCAGGGCTAAATTTCCTGCCCCTACCCATTTCTCCAGAAAAATGGGTAGGGGCAGGAAATTTAGCCTATCATATATGACTCTCAGGGAGTCTATTCTTGATAAAAAATAGCAAAGAATGGGTCTTTCAACTGTATGGGGTTTAGCATTCTCCACACAGTTTGGCTAGAATGGTTTGTGATTAGGCATTCCATATTTTGACCTGACCCGTTCATAGACAGGGCATTTCTCTTTCTACCATCTGGGGAGGCGCTCGGCAGCTCTGTGGCCACAGTCGTTGAAAATCAATTCAGGTGCCGGGTGAATTTTACTTCAGACCAAAGATAGATTGTATCATGTTGATTTATGTGCAAGCTTAAATAAAACAAGTTTGTGGTGTTTTTTTTTAATTCTGTTTTTACTCCAGCCCGAACACAAATGTCATAAATCACGATGCCTTCCAGTGGCGGATCCAGAGTTTCTGCTAAGGGGGGGCCCGACCAATATTTTTTTCAAAAGGGGGGGCCCGGAACCAATTTTTTTTAAAAACCCCTAGGAATTTGAAATATTTTCCGGACTAAGGGGGGGGCCCGGGCCCCTCCGGGCCCCCCCTAAATCCGCCACTGCGGCTTCAATCAATCCAGTCATGCTGGAATTATCGTTTTTTCGACTTTCGATTTACAAGGCTTTCAACTGCTTATTTGCTCTCACTTTTTTCTTTATATTTTTCCTGACGCTGTTAAAGTTTGTTTTCGCAATTCTATTTCTGACAGTATGCGGGCGCACATTTATTTTATTGACTAATAATGGTAACATTCGAGGGATTTCCGAAAATGAATTTAAAAAAAGAAACAAATTGTTTAAACTTTATCAAATAATATTCTTTCATGGGAATTGAGCAGAAACACGATTCTACACATCTTGGTGCTAGCTCTACAAGAATGTAACATTTTTATGCATTAATAAGGATGCGTCCCATTGGACGCATATTGTGGTAAAATGTGCGTCCTCTCATTTATTTTTGCGTACCAGGCGCGTGTTTTACGCGTCCCGTAAATCCCTGCCACCTCTGTACTGGCCTCTGAACTGCTTGTTGATGTGCTGTTATTCATATGATCAGCAGAGAGTACTGTTATGAACTTTTGAGACCGTCCAATATGGTGGCTAAGTCTTGTGAAATAGATGAAAAATCATGATACTCAAAACAGATTTTGAAAGAAATTGAATTCAATAGTGGCCACTATACGTCTCGCCTGAATACAAACGTTGACACAGAACATAAGTTGTCTCATTTTTCAGGAGCTTTAAATGGATTGAACAGTTTAATAATTAATTACAACTATGATCAGGTGAATGTCATTATACAAACAACCCTAAAAGTCATATAAAGGCCATATCCTATCATTGTATTTGTGCATTTTTTTTTCTGAACTTTACTGTTCTGTTTTTTTTTAATGATGTAGCAAAATTCCAGCAAACTTGTGCTTAAAGGCTTTGTGACTCTTTTATCACATTGCAAAATCCCTGCGATTATTTCTGGGTAATTGGACAAACGTAAAGGTCAGTATACGTTCTAACAATACAGAATAAAATGCTACGCCGAGCGCAGCATGATACACCGCAGGATGTCGAACACTGAAATTTGAACAAGTGGAATTCATAATGAATAAGGACACAGAAAAGAGCTTGATAAAGTAATTATATGAAACAATAAAGAGCTTGACCCAGTAATTAGCTGCACTATTTACCCTTATAATTCCTTGGCTCCTTTGACCCCCTGTAGCTTGGTAACCAGGGGTGGCAAAAAAGCGGGAAATACTCATATTTCCCAGGACGGTGGGAAATACTGGGAATTCCCGGAAAATACTGGTAATTCCCGGACAATACTGGGAAATAAACTGTCAAATGATATAACTTCAAAACATTGTAGTTAAAAGTGCAACAAATAGATCAAATATTTATTAATGGATGTATATATAGGGAATTTCATTTTCTCCCACTACCATATGACTATTCCAAATAAGTAAAGCAATAAAAGTCTTCCGATTTTCAGTATCAAACATCACCTGGTTCTGTGCTTTGTGTCTGTCTGGTGTCATTGTTTTTGTGTCTAACGTCATTGTTTTCTGTGTTCTCGTTTTTGCCCTGTCTTTGGACTTCGATTTTTGTGAATTTCACCCCTTTGTTCCTTCGGTATTCTACTGCCGTTGTTCCATTCAATGGTAATCATTGTAATACCTTGAAATGCATTTGGCTTGTATTAATGTTTTTATTATCAAGAATAAAATTAATTAAGGTACTTGTATTTGTCATAAATATGTCATTTATCAACTAAAATTTGTCAAATGTGAGAGTGTTAATTACTAAAACAACATAAATGTCAACGGTGTGCTTGGGTATGTTTAATTTTTCAATACATCAAATTGATTTATAAGGCCACCTTTTTTTTATTTGTTGGTTTACGGATTTTTTTGTTCCTGAGGTCGGGTCAGAGGCGGTAAAAAAATTTAAAAAAAAAAACGGATCTGTCAATTTTGCACCTTCCTGCCAGACTGAAAAAACAGCTTGAAATTTCAAAGAAGCAGGTTGGAAAATTACTAACAGAGAACTTTAGAGTGCTCACACAACTTTATCACCAGCACACATTAAGTTATCTGCCAGATTTTCCCATTCAAACCAATTCCACGGCAGACATGTTGTTTTTCTGGGGGAATTCTGGAGAAGGGGAAAGAAACCTCTGTTAATAGGCTAAAAAGTGTTGATTTTCGGAACTCCTTTACTTTTTTCTTTTTCAATCAGGCAAGATGGTGGCGGCGGAAATAAAAAAAAGGATTCAAAATCATTTTTATTTTTATTTCAATTTCTGGAAAAATAGGGTCGGCAGATCCGTAAACCAACAAATAAAAAAAAAAGTGGCCTAAAGGAATGTTTTCATAACTACCTAGATTTTAAAATAATATGAAAAATACACCTAATTTTTAATTTAAAAATCAATGACATGAATTTCAAACACAATTTTAAAGGATATATAAAACATAGAAAGCAGGCACAGCCTGCAAAGCTCACTCCGTTGCACAGCATTGTCACAAATTAAACATGTCAGTTAACAGGAATTTACTATAATTATTTTGCTAACAGATTTATTCATATTCAAAGCATTTATTGCAGCTGCCATCCCAAAATGCATCATACATACAAATATGGTTGATGTGGGGCATATCAGTTAGCAGGGATGATTTTAGCTCTTTTCAAATGGGTCCCCCGTCCAACAAATTGGGAATTTCGCATCGCGACAACTGAAATTGGGAAAAATGAAAATATATCGAATACTGCAACATACGTTTGTATAAACCAAGAATATGTGTAAGTACACACAACAAGAGTTTGAAGAATGGAAAGTTTCATTACACCAAAGCCATTAGACTATATTTTATACATTTTTTTTCAAAAATTAAGACTATATTTTATAGAGTTTTTCAAATTACACCAGATTTGAATTTTATGCTGATCATCAACGAAAGAAGTACTGCTCTTTTCCTATATGAAAGCAAATCAACATTCTGTCAGAAATTCTTTGGTTGTCTGCAAATAAAGTTGACTTACGCATTTCAATATTATCACCAAAATCAAATCCTTCATACCCAACTTAGTGATAAATATACCTCATTCCATGAAATGACTATGCATGATTATCCATTCATTAATCATTCAGCAGGTCATTTCCACATTTCGTTTTAACTAGTAGAAATGAAAGCACCCCATATGAAGTGCAGTTCCTAATTCTCAACAAGTTAAAAGTGCCAGTCTCAGAAGTCTGATTTCAAGTCATAACTATTCAATTTTTATTTCAATGCAAACTATATCTTTGGCAATGAGAGCATTTGCACGTTACCACGTAATGGATGAAAGTCTCGAATTTAAGACTCGAAAATGAACGATAACAACACGATTTCAATTCACGTTACGCATTCTGAATTTCAAGATGTTCCCTTATGGACATTTGCGATCTCAGACATCTTGTTCATCTTCAGGGTGGTCGTAAATGGCGTAAATTGCATTATTTAGTTACTTCTGGACGTTACTGTGATGTTTTGAGTAATTTCCGGTTCTTACAAAAGGCGACACGGATCGTAACGAAAGATTCGCTGGAGATAGAAATGAAAAATATCCGGATTTTGTAAACATCGTTGCCGCGATTGGGAATTTTCTTGTTTGGGGAATGGGGCCGCCAAGAGGGGAATGGGGCCGCCGGGCGGCCCTAAACTATATAGTAGCGTCATCCCTGGTAAGCGGGAATGGACTTTAACCATTCTACCTAACCAAGTCACTCATGCGTAAAATGTAGGTCAGAGACAACATCCGAAGCATGCATTGTCTCTGTCTTCCCAAAATGCATCATACAGGGTTCCCACAAGACCGGGAAAACGGGAAAAAGCCGGGAATTTCTTTTGAGGTGTTCCCGGCCGGGAAAAAGCCGGGAAATTCCATAAAATTAGAAAAAACCGGGAGAAAACCGTGAAATTTAATCGAGATTTTGATTTAAATTTGGGTTAAATCCCTTCGATCATATGATGTTTCGTCCCCCAAAAAGGTTCGTACCCGGAACTATCGATTTAATGTGTATAGTACGAAATAGAATCTAGGGACGAGTATTGATAGTGCCGAACTACTATAAAAAGTCATAGTCTTAATTGCGCTTGACATCACGAGATTTTAACATTGCAATTAAGCGATGAAAAATCATTAACAAATTATGGCGCATTTCTCGAATATTATTTGCTTTTCTTCTAGTCAGCATGGTGGTGCTCGATTATAGCTTCCTCACACTACGAACACTCTGATCAATAATCGAGTGGGTCAGAACACCCGTGTTCCTACTGTGCCAACTGTAAACTGCTTTGTTTTAGCGAAAAAAACGTTGAAAATCTCAATAAATATTTGAAGTTGGTAATACCCGGAATTGAAATTCCACAGTACAATCTATTAATTATTCTATATTAACCGGTAAGTGATACACAGGTAGAGCAACAGATAAGCTGCGCATTTGCAAGATTACGCAATTAAAATAAATGAAAGCTCAATTTATTCTCTTTGACATGCGTTTAGTAACCAATTTAAAAGTGACCTTACCCAAATATTTCTGCAACAATGAGTTTTCACCCAATTCTATCATGGAGAGTTGCGTAGTTTCATCCATTTGTCGTGTCAGAACTTTTGATAGATCAGGTTTGCCAAATCTTCTTGGTGTTAGCAAAACCGGTAAATTGAACCGTGTCCCTGTCGTTTGATTTTTGGTTCCGGGTAACAGTAGAACGATTTAGAGAGTAAAATGGACCGAAAATTGAAACCGTCTTTGTAGAGGTGATTATTACCACTACGGATTTGCAAGTAATAATACGTACAAGGGATTTGCTTTGCAGATATACAGTGTATTCATAGAACTCGAAATACAACATTCCTATTTCCGAAATTTGGCAATCAGTGTTAAACAAGGGAAGCTTCTGATGGATAAGCAAAGTTGATGTTGGTCTCGTTCGCAAGAGGCATCCCAACGTGTTGGGATGGTGAATGCCCTATCTATGCAGGGTAGTTGGATTATGATACAGAAATAAACAATGGAAGTATATGAGTCTTTTTTTTTGTATTTATTTTTTAGCCATTCACCACACATAGGATTTGGATCCAAGAAAACGAGTTTAACCCCACCGCAATTTTTGCGCCTGTCCCAAGTCAGGAATATGTTGGTCATTGGCTTGTCCTTTTCTTCTTATAAAATTTTAGTTTCTTGATATTTGGGTTATTGGATGTGGTTTGTTTCCATTGATTTATTCACTTCTTTTACCTTTTGGGGCCATTTAGGACTTGCTATATGGTGTGAGGTTCCTCACTGTGTTGAAGACCGTACGGTGACCCCTAGATGCTTTGTTTTGGGTCGTTTTAACCTGGATATAGGATGTTGTCTTCTTGACGTTTACCCCATTTCCTTTCTTTTTCATATATATGTAGTAAATGCAAAGGACATAACAAAGTATCTACAAAGGAAAGCCTGAACACAAACTTTCAAAGACAAAACTTCACTCTCTTTGAAGTATAAAAACCTCATTTATGATTCTTGTATAAAAGAAGACCCATTACAGGAGGGTTGTGTAGACGGCTATTTTCCTGCCCGTACCCATTTCCCAATGGCAGTCATAACTCGATGCCCAAGGTGTTAACGCTTTCTTTAAGTCTTTCTACTTTTACTTATATTTTATTTGGATTGATGTATTTGACCCCTCCTTGATATCTCGTAAAAGTGCAGACTCACTAAGGGTCGCATAGAAGGCTTAATTTCCTGCCCCTACCCATTTCTTCCGTTTTCAAGTGGCCGTGGGGTTGACAGGTTACTAGTATAATATGGAATGCCTAACCGACAAACTGTGTGGAGAAAATACACATCTATTGCAGTAGGAAGAACTCTCCTATAGTTCTGGAACAAGAGCATACACACTAGGGGTCCTATGGAAGGCTAAATTTCCTGTCCCTACCCATTTTCTTCTTTTCCATTCTTAGTTAAATTTTGTTGCCCCGATTGCCTCCTATTCCTTCTTTATATCTCTCTTCTATTACTTGTGACTTTTTCAATTGGTTAGCTTGTTCTCTTCCTTACATAGCTGAAAAGTTGCACACTGTTCATAACAGTTTAATTAATCAATCAATCAAAACAATGAAGTCAAAATAAAGGGGGATAAAATTGATATAATCTTCACCATGTCAAAACATCAAACAATGACCCGGCACCTGGATCGGTTTTCAGGGGCTCCGGCTACAGAGCTGCCGGGCGCGTCCCCGGTTGGTGGATAGGGGAATGCCCTGTCTATGCGGGGTAGTCAGGTCATAATACGGAAAGCCTGACCGCGAACCATTGTAGCCAAACTGTTTGGAGAAACGCCACGCTCCAAGCAGTATAAAGACCCCTTCTATATTTCTCTAAAGAGAGCAGACGCACTGGGTGTCGTATGGAAGGCTAAATTTCCTGCCCCTACCCATTTCTCCCATTTTCCAGTGGAAATCAAAAGTCGTTACCCCGGTTGTCCCTTCCACCTTTATTTCTTTCTTCTTTTACTTGCAAATTTTTGCATTGATTAACTTGTTCTCGTCCTGATATAGCTGAAATATTGCTCATTGGACGTTAAACTCTAAATAATCAATCAATCAAACAATGACATTACTAATTTACATGCATGAACAGTTCGATCTTTTTCAATGACGCATGATTAAAATTTATAGCCTTGAAATTGATCCTTTTGATTGATGACGACAATTTTTAATAATAACAACACATGTATATTTTATTTTCTAATATAAAACCCCAATATACTACAGCTCTAAGGAATGGAAGCACACCTCATTTTAACTGTAAGGGTTGAACATATATGGCTTTACCTAGGAAAATTGCTATGACCCAATTGATAACAAAAGTAAGAGTGCAATTACCCAATTAGTCAATTCTTATCTGGAGCTCTGGACACGGTAATAATTAAATACACGAGCCTATCCAAAATACAAGTTTGATGAAAATGTATATACGCTTGTCAATTCAGTGGTTGAATTTAATTTGGAGATCAATAGTTCAAAAGAAAATAAACATTTTTCACAACTAAAGGAATCTGAATGTTTTTTTCCAATTTTCCGTGCTTGCAGAAGAAACTAAATACGTTTCCAGCACGTTTTTTGAGTAAACTTTTAGGCAAAATCTATTTCACAATGTAAAAAAGTGGATTCTTTAGTCTCCCAATGAGTGAAGGGTTGTCGCAGTAAATATCACGATCATTTAGATTTTGATCTCCATATTGAATGTTCTGTTCCAGTTCTATGCCACTCGATTATCAATGGTTCATAGAACAGATAGAACATGTCCTGAACAGGATAATTGAGCTCGGCCCATGAGACCTTAAACAAGGAGAGATTATATGTGCTTCATAGTAAGTTCAAAGAGATAGTCTCATAGTGCTAGTTTGACTGGATTTCAATTGCTTGATTGTTGTTTCTCATGCAGAAGCAATGGGTTTGTTCAGGGAAAGGACCTTGAAAATTATAAGAAAGACCTTGAAAACTCCTTGAAAAGTCCTTGAATTTGATTACAATAATGTTGTGGGAACCCTGATTTATACATCAGAACTGGATTCTTGTTTTGTCGTGTAATGACAGTCTACAGATTATGTTCTCGAAAGCGATGGATTGATCGGTTAACGTCCATTGAACAATATTTGAGCCATATCAGGACGAGAACAAGTTATCAATTAAAAGGAAATACAAGAAGAAGAAAAATTGTTGATTGATTGAATGATGTTCTACGCCAACTTCAGTAATATTTCAACTATATAGAACTGCTAAGTATATTGAAGATTATAATAAATAAAACCATATAGCTTTATAGTTTTATACAAGTAAAATATATGTGTAAAATATCAAAATCACAATGGAAGAAGTGTTTGTTTACTGTTACAATATTAGAAAATTTAAGATAAATCCGTTTAAATCTTAACAAATAAATTGATTGTTTTTAAAAATTGAACAATTTTGTCGCCAGTGACGTTTGTAAACAGGTCTTTAAAACAATCAGCAGAATAAAAATCGCTTCTGATATCAGCAACATCTACACATTCAATTAAAACATGCTGGATTGTATGAGGACAATTGCATGGAATACATTCAGGTATGTCATAACTGTAAAGTAGAAAAGTATGTGTTGTTCTATTGTGTCCTATCTGACCCTGATCAAAACGGTTTTTACCGCAGGAAACGACTTGTTTACCCACATCTTACTGTATTCCATGCATTTTAATATTTATTTGCAGATCCAATTTGGTCTTCCATAACTTTAAAATGTATTTAACGATTAAAGGTTTCATGTCGGTGTACGTTACTGGTCAATCTGCCATCTCCGCCAAAATGATTATAAGATCACTTTGCCAGTGTAATTAATGTTTGCTGACAATCCTGCATCCATGACAAAAGAAGACATGGATTTAGCAGTGAAGAATTCCGCTCAAACGGTGCTAGGGGCCGTCTTCAACTCACTATGAGGTATGAGCACAGCTCATTGTTGAAGGCCATATGGTGACTTCAAAATGAAGAACAACAATCAATCAAAGCGTTGTTCCTTTGCTTGATTTTAACCATGTATTTGTAGAGACTTTATCTCATATCCTTTCATTCACCAATCTCGTCATCTAGGGCATCTTTGGCTTTCTGGTCGGCAACTCTGTATCCATAGATACCCACATGACTAGGGATCCAAAGATAAATTACTTCTTTGCCTAATGCTACAAGTGACTTGCAGAATTCATCTAATTTCAAAATAATTGGATGTTTTGTTTTTCGGCTTTCAATTGCCAATAGGCATCAAAGTGAATTGGAACAGATCATGAACTTTTTGCGATAAAGCTACACATTTAAGTGCTGAGTAAATAGTGTTAGCTTCAGCAGTAAATATGGAACTAGAGGATGGTAGTCGGAGAGTTGCTGCACGATTTCCAGAAACGGCTGCAGAAGCCACTCTGTCTCCATCCATAGAGCCATTTATGTAAATTTGCAAGTATTCACTATGTTCAGATTTAATTCTTGCAAAGTCCTGTTGGATAACCAGAGGATTGGAATCAAACTTTTCATATTTTCGCAGTTCAAAATTAAATGTAGGTTTAGGGTTCAGCCATGGAGGTAATTTTTCGTCCAAATTTATATTAGCAGATTCAAGATGTTGATACGAAGACTAAAAGGTTTCATAACGTTTTGACGTTTTTCATAGTCAGCTTTGTGAAGAGGTTTGAAAACAGTTTTGAGCAGGATTGGAAGGATACGCTTTAGGCTTTGTTTCATAATGTAATTCAAGTTTCTTACGTCTGTCTTCCAAGGATGGTTCATTAGCTGCAACATAGAGACTGTCCACAGGAGAAGTTCTGAACTCACCTTGGTGGTGAATGGTATCTAATAATTTAAGGTATGATTTACGGGCGGAACCGGTAATAAAACATCCATAATCAAATTTTGATCGAATCAACGATCGATATAAATTAAATAAAACAGTGCTATCCGCACTCCCAAACGGTACTTGACACAACTTTTAACATGTCTAATGCCTTAAGGCATTTATTTTTATTATTTTTTTTTTTGCATTTTGATATGGGGGAGAAAGGAAAGTTTACTGTCAAAGATTAAACTAAGGAACTTGGTCTCTTTACAATAGTTATAAGGTTATTGTATGGTTTCAGCTTTTAGTCTGAGTGCATTTTCCGCTTACAACAAAAATGCATTCCGACTGATTTAGAAACCATTTTCAACTGCCCAATTTTCGATTCTGTTTAGATATAGTTGCAGTTTGCGTTTTGGGGCGTGGACCAGGTTTTTTTTTAGGTATACCAGTGTCTTCGTCTGAAGACAGGCTTTCATATCTGTTAGAAGTATCTAAAGCCGAGTTGGACTTGTGACTGTTTGCACATCTTGCAGATTTCTGTTCGTTGGCTCTACATATAGTAATTTTAGAGTCTTTATATTTGTGTTTTTAGAAGATGTTTAAACTTTGGAGGGAGATTTGGACACATATAACGATTATTGTGTTGAATTTGATGCATTTAAAAATAAAAAAAAATGTCGGAGTGATGATTCTTTTCTTTCGGTACAGTTTTTACAGGTAATAGCTCTTGGATTTGAGTGTCAATTGGCCAAGTATATGTTGTTTGGGTTTCCACATGCGAGAAGGAGTTAGGTTTTTTGTCTGTGTGTTTGGATGTTGACATTGAAGATGTGTTTGATGAGGAAATCTGTTGACGTGCGTCTTTGCACGAATGTTTTT
Source organism: Modiolus philippinarum (assembly GCA_002080025.1). NCBI lineage: Eukaryota > Metazoa > Mollusca > Bivalvia > Mytilida > Modiolidae > Modiolus > Modiolus philippinarum. The sequence goes on along the minus strand of MJUU01026910.1, from coordinate 42,186 downwards.
CTCTGTTTTAAGTTTAAAATCTCATTTTCCTTGATATAAAGTGGACAAGCGCGTGAGGGGGCCATATGAGCACCCTGCAGTTTGAACATTTCTGTGTATTACTACATTCGGTGCCCTTTTGTCCCTCTTCTCCACATTTGAAGCATTCCAACTTGCCCCTACATTGTTTGATGCAATAAAAAAAACTTTTGGCAAGTGAAACATCTAACAAGGTTTGGAAGAATTATCAATCTTCATATCAAAGGAGCCTATTTTCAAAGATAATAGAGGAACCGATGAATTGAATGTTAAGAGAAATATGTTAAGTTTGACTGGATTGCCGGATTTCTTCGAAATGATTCGTTGGACCTTTGTGACGCCTTGTGCTAATAACTCGTCACGAACTTCCTCATCAATGAGCTAAGAGTGATAAATAAATATCTTTATTTAGAGAGAGTGACTTATTTGGATTGCACCAGTTTTCAATAAGGCTCTCATATGAACACTACTATGATATATAAATATATACAATAATATACACAATCAATTAGTTAATAAGAAAAATAACACAAATTCAGCAATTTGCAAGCATTTTTGAATTCAAAAACAGTTTTCGTTTTTTATTGAATAACGTTGAGAGTTGAGAAATCCATACTTTAGGTCTACCAAAGGAGAAAATCGTTTTGTATAGTTCTGTGTTTGGTTTTTGTATAATGAAATTGTTTGAAGATGAAAATCTTGTATTGTATGATTCATTGTCCTTTGCAGAAACAAGAAGATCCGATAAATATTTTGGAGCTAATTTATATTACGATTTATACACCAATAATGCCTTGTGGTAAAGTATTCTTTTCGTGATTGAAATAATTGCACATTCCTCAAGTAGTTCGCCAGAAGGCTTTGTAAAATCGTGTTCATCTAGAATAATTCTTGCAGTCCTTTTTGTAATTTTAGTAAGCTGTCAAGTAGATATTTACTACAGTCAACCCAAACTGAACAACAATAATCAAAATGGGCATGAATATACGCATTATAAAAAAAAGAACTCACGTTTTGTGGTTCAAGTATATTTTTTATTCCTCTGAGTAATGCTAAATACGAACTGAATAAGAAGAAAACCATTGTAAAGAAGTGTAAGAAAATTTATACTTCTGCAATTTTAATAGAAGCAATTCGTGATCAAGAAGACAAATCTAGAAATAATGTTCCAATTAATTCACTGTTATCAATTGCTTGTAGCTACCTGTTAATCATAAAATGTTAATGCTGTTTGACAAGAATGATTTGAACGAAAACCTGATTGCAGTAGATAAAGTAGATCATATTTATTTAAGAAATTCAGCAAATGATTTTTCACATGTCTTGCAAAGATTTTTGATGCCAAAGGCAAAATTTCACTAGGTCTTTAATTAGAAACATCATTCCGGGACCCTTTGTTTTTAAAGACTCGAACGACTTTAGCCAGTTTAAAGAGAGAGGGGAAAGTTTACTTTTTTTTATGCTCAAATTAAAAATATGACATAAAGGATTAGAAATAAAATGAGATGACATTCTGAGAAATTTTGCGCTTATGAGGAGTTGCCGGAACTTTAAAATCCAAAATGTGTGTCATTTCCATCAAGTTGACACTTTAATGTTTTGTGATCGTTTCAATTAGTAGATCGTCTGATCGCGATGCTTTAATTCCAGGGCTCTCCACCGGAAAATACCAAGTGATCAAGGATGGTATACTTCGTCAGGCACTGAAGGAAAACGTATCACTTGATTTGCCCATAAGCCATCGCTTTCTCAAAAGCATCCTCCATTGGCGAAAGGTTAAATGAGAAAAAGACATAAAAATGACACTAGTTTTTTGGAAGATATTTTTAGGGCTTGGCATGACCAGCCCATTGATCGGATCGGGTCTATCCGGCCTCCCGTTTAGATGATATCAGGGCCAAAGCAGGGTGAAGATCCTGTATTCTCAGACCAACGGTATTCATGGCCGCAGTTGGGGTCTGAACACGATGTTCGCACCCACCTGGATCTCATCAACCATCGACACGGGTCTCGACACACGGCAAACGTGTCACATCTGTTATGAAGACTCATACTCCAAGCTTAGAGGATGTTGCGGCCCAATTCTTCAGCCAAGACCGCCTAGGGCGGAAGAAAGAAATAAAGAAAGGGAAAACGAATTTTGATTGCCACTGGTATAGGCTGAAATGGGTAGGGGAAGGAAATGTAGCCATCTACAAGACTCGGCAATGAGTCGGCTCTCCTTCGAAAAATATAGAAGTGGCTTTTATACCGCATGGAGTGTGGCGTCCACACATTCAGGTCACAATAGTTCGCGGTCAGCCTTTCCGTATTATGACCTGACTAACCCGCATGGACTTGACATTCCCCTATCTACCACCTGGTAACGCGCCCGGCTGCCTTGTAGCCGGAGCCCCTGAAATCCGACTCGGGTAGCGGGTAGAAAATTGTGAGATTGAATGATATTGCAAGGCTCTTTGCACCTTAATTTATATTATTCAGAAGAAAAATACGGA
>MJUU01026910.1:7255-39623 GCA_002080025.1 Modiolus philippinarum | reverse complement strand
CAGTGTGACGGGTGCTGTTAACAGAGCAGGACATGCTTACCCTTCCGGAGCACCTGATGTCACTCTCAGTTTCACTGGAGTTCACACTGTTAGTGCCTTTGTTCTGAATGTTGTGGGTTCTGGTTCTGTGCTTTGTGTCTGTCTGACGTCATTGTTTTTGTGTCTAACGTCATTGTTTTCTGTGTTCTCATTTTTGCCCTGTCTTTAGACTTCGATTTTTGTGAATTTCACCCCTTTGTTCCTTCGGTATTCTACTGCCGTTGTTTCCCTCTAAATTAAAAGTTGTAGATACATAAGATAATAAGCAATTGGATCCTCCTCGTCTTATCAAATCTCGCATCCAAAGTAAAAAATTAACACAATTTTCATAAACATAGCTTCTTAAAGATATGATTGTTCGACATTTCACCAGCTTGTATATCTTAAAATAGGATTGCTCGACATTTCACCAGCTTGTATACATTATATAAATATAAGAAACAGTTTACGAATTGATTGTGGCTTTCCAAGTGTTTGTTCATTATCTGCATTAAAGAGATATAACTTGTTGAAATATGGTGATCTAAAGAACTGAGATTTCGGTATTGAGCCATGACCATTTGCATTTCCATACAAAATAATTTGTACTACAAATTATGGTTTACATCTGCAATTAGTATTGAATATCCTGGAATATACTGCGTTGATTACACTGTAACTGAGGGGTCTAGTGAAAGTGTATCACAATTTCCTCGTACTACCTGAAACATCTTAACATTGAACTACTGACATACAGACATATACAAGGATGTCAATAAAACTTCGACCCGGGTTATATTAGAAAATGAAACGGAAAGGTGTTAAGGTTACAATATTTTTGAAATGCAAGCTTCTATACAGCAAAAAGTTCGCATGTATCAATCATTGTTAAATCGAACAATTTGCTTTTTAAGCTCACAAAGATTGTATTTCTAAAGAAGACGTATAACAGTTTTTAAAATTTGCATTTAGTTCATAAATGCATAAATGTTTCAAAATAAACGTTACACTTTTCCATTCTTTCATTTTCTCCTAGGCATATATCGTGTCTTATAAACTGAGATATCTTTCACAACAAATGTTAAATTTCCACTCGTTAGCTTAACTATATAAAGTAATAGGAGTTAATAATATCATACCAAACTACATAATGATATGCAAATAACAGAATTGATCTTTGTCCCAACGTCAAAACGGATCTACGTCCCCGCAACCAACATTCATATTTCGCATTTTTTTTTTCGCATGCGTGGAGCAGATCATGCTTTCCCTTCCGGGGAACCTGATGATACCTCTCTTTTTGTAGGGGTTCACACTTCTAGTGTTTTAAATAATGTGGCGTTTTTGTTCTTTTTTATTTTATTTGTTTTGTCTTTGTCGAACTATCTCAATTCGTGTTGGATATGAATTGCCGTGATTTTGGTTTGATGATTTTAGAATTCTCCCTGACCTCACTCCTGCTTCGGTATTCGTTTGCCGATACTAGAAAATTGACTGTAAATAACACCTTTTATCCAGGGAAATAAAAGTTCAAAGAGCCATTGGTTTTATTTTACATTATTATACTCAAATACATGCCGTCTAGGCAGAAGGCAGTGATGTCGCTGTGTTGGATGTTTTGATAGTTTACCGTACAAATATCCATTAATACCGTGACCGGAAAAGTTCTACAAATTGCTTTGATCCGCAATACATCTTGTATTTACTACTATCATTGGTTTTTTCTTACAAGACAAAGATTACCGACCTTCCCGTTCCATGACAAGAAATCCAAGGGCTAAATTACTCATGTCCAACGTGGTGCTATTTATCCGGACCATTAACTGACTGATGGTTATTACACCGGCGAAAGCTTTCAGTATTTATATGTATCAGTACCTAAACACAGAATATAACTTTATTGCTCCGTTTGCTTGACAGTTTGTCTGTTGGATTTCGTTAAATTATGTAAATTAAACCGTGCCTTTTTCTGCCAAATTTCGTGAAGCTTTGAAGTAATTAAAAATCATCCCGTAACCACATTTTTATGCAAATGGAACGCAGCACTATAGTGACTTTCCGCCGATTCTCACCCGTCCGGAATCAAAATTTCGTAACATGATTACGTTCAATAAAAAATACAATTCTTCTACCTATGTCAAATTCGCAGTGTGTTTTATCGTTCGTGAAAAGGTACAGATTTCAAGTCGTGACAACCGCTCAGACCGGAGTCTGCTTAGTAACTACATTCCACAACAACGAACAAGTTCCGCTGGCTAAAAAATAAAATAAAATAAAAAATAAAAATAAAATAAAATAAAAAAAGAAGAAAAAATTTGTTTTTTTAACTGAAAATGCCACTTTGCTAGAATTTTGAATTTCTAACAGATATTCATTTTTTTACACAATAAAGAAACTTCGTCTTTTTGTTTTGTTCCATGACAAGAAATCCAAGGGCTAAATTACCCATGCCCTACCGTGGTGCTATTTATCCGGACCATTAACTGACTAATGGTTATTACAGAGAATTTGTGTTTCTATGGCAACGTTCTGTCAGCCGGAAAATTCTCTCCATGTGATACCTTTGATTTTACATGGGTATGGTTTTTTGGAATGGCTCCAGCGTAAAATCTCCACCCCGTGCCCGTATGTAGTGTTGTACGCGGTGTGTCAATGTCTCTTCTGATTTGTAGAAAAGGGAGATTGTAGCGATGACGGGTAACAATAATTGTGAGATAAGGTGTTTGGTATGTTACGCTATCTCAAAGTCGGAAGAAAAGAAAATTCAGGAAAGAATGGTACAAAGTAGTCAATGGGGAACAACTCTAATGGTATTTTATGATAATTTATAAATGTTTTACAGCTAATAATGTTTAGAGGACAAAAAGTAAGTTTATAAATTGCAAGTTTATTTTGATTTTTTTAAAGAAAAATTAATAAGGGAGAGAAGTGAAAACATATAAATGATATAAAGTCTAAAAACATATACTTTCAGGTCAGTATCAATTACCAGGGGGATTTCATCTGATCTCCAACTATGAAGTTTACAGAATTGACTCATCTATAGCCGTTATCCCTTATGGTGAATTGCATTCTGTATTTTTAGCTGAGTTGCGACGAAGTCAAACTCGGCTTATAATTGATGAATGGTGTCTCGGCGTCCGGGCGTCAACTTTTGGTTTCCGCATAATATCTTAAGAACCACATGTAACATCAAAATAGACATGACTTATGATCTGAGGAGGAACCCTATATCGATTTTGAGGTTTGTGCCACAAAGGTCAAGGTCACAACTCCTAAAAATAAAACAAAAAATTACAATCAGGAATAAAGCCTTCATTCAAATGTTAAGTATTATTTGCATAAAAAGAATAGCTAAAAAAGTTTTATTGTTCATACAAAAGTACTCTTTATATTGCTAGAACAAGTTTAATTCTTTTATTATAAAAAAAGAAAGGAAATGAGGTAAATGTCAAGGAGAAAAAATCATATATATTAGTTCTAATTATGTACACCAACACAATTTTTGTGGGTTTCATAAACTTAAAATTAAGATATATTGAAAGGTCAAAATCAAAAAAGGAGGTAATAAAACTAAGGAGGTAATACATTTAATGTGAAGAAAAATTTAATATCTGTAATATCCAGTCTAAATAAAATCTTAAATGAAAAAAAAAATACTTTTGTGTATTCTGATTTTTGGTAAATTTCTGAAACTGGATTTCAGCAACATGAATTGCCTAGATTATAAGGGAAACCCCTGCCCATTTTGGTTTTTTTTTTGAATGGTGGTGGTCTAAAATGGGTTGTAATGGATAGTGGAGCTTTCAGTTGCCATGAAAACCAATCCAGAACACTGAATCTTTGAAAAAAAGTATTCTGCTACTAATTTTTCTTCACAATTTCAGAAATATGTATAAACTAGATCATAAGGGGATCCACTGCCAATTTTTTTATTGGAAGGGGGACTTGGAATCTTTTGATTTCATCAATATGTATTACCTTTATTATAAGGGGAACCACTGCCCAATTTTTTTTTGAATTGTGGTCTACCATCTCTTGATTTGACGTTATGAGTCATGATATGATACGGATGTAAAAAGTTTGGCAAAATTAGCATGTCTCTTTCATTTATTCATTCTTCAAGTCTAGTTTCTTCTCAGCTTCAGCGACCCTCCAAGCAGTTTATTTCTTTTCAAGAAAAAGATTATCTAATTATTCAATATCCAAAGCATAGGATTAGAATAATTAGACATTATTTTTTTATCTACCGGAAGAAATGGCAATCTTAAAAACTTTTCCCTCGCCTGATTTCACGATTGACAATTTTGAAGACAAACCACCTGATAACACTTGCTCCACTCCCCCTTCAATTACAGTCCGGCTGAACATGTCAAAACTGGTGATCTCTGTTTCTTAGACAATACCAAATTACGAAATGTTTCTAAAGATCTCCTTAAACAACCATCCTCAACAGGTCTCACACATTGCCGTATCATACAAACTTTTGATTTTTCTACTCTTCATTCATGCACTACCCTGCCACACAAATTGAAAGCAGTTATTTCTGATTTGATACAGCAATGTTTCTCCACTAAAAAAAAGAGAACGCAGGCACACTTATTTAGTAGCAGAGAAGACAAATCATATTTTGTAAGGAACCACACTGAGTCAATAAAGAAGTCACTGAGAATGACGTAATCAACATGGTTGAATTTTTGACAGGCAATGTTTTTGTCGATTGTGAAGGCCGTGTTTTTCAACAGACAATCGGAATTCCAATGGGAACAAATTGTCCGCCTCTTTTAGCTTATCTCTTTCTTTTCACGCATGAGGCCAAGTTTTAAAAAGGGCTAGCACAGAAAAAAAACAGAAAACATTTAGCCCAGTCCTTTAATTTCTGCTTCCGCTACATAGACGATGTACTTTCTTTTAATAATCCAATATTTAAGGAATATTTATGGCAGATCTATCCAAATTTGCTTTAAATTAAAGAAATGCATCTACCTCAGCTTCGTACTTGGATCTTTTGATATACATTGACGAAGACGGTCGTTTCAATTCTAAGCTATATGACAAACGTGATGCTTTCAACTTCTCGAGCAGCAATATACCTACCTCTCAAGCCCATGGAGTGTACATTTCAAAGCAATTTGTTACTGTCGAGCATGTAATTTATACAGTGATTTTCAGAATAGAGCAAAAACACTGACACAAAAGCTTCTAAGTCAGGTATCTGTTCAGCATTTGTTACTTTCATCCCTCCAGAAATTCTTTGGCCGTCACCATGACATCATTGAAAGATATGACATATAAAAAAGAAGGGAAACGGGGAATGTGTCAAAGAGACACCGACACAAAGGGGAGTAATAACAACTCAAAGCCACCATAAGATATTCAATGAACGGTGAGGAAACCCCACACCCAACGGCAGGTCGGAGTCGGCCCCTGAATAAAGAGTAATCAAGTTCAGCTAAATAAACATCATGTCTGTGTTCCAAATGAAAACGGACATTTTCAGCTAGATTTCAGTCACATAACCAGTTTTGACTCGATGCAAGTTTCATTAAATTACACGAAGTGGTCTCAGAACTGACGGATATATACGGACATCATGATCACTATATTCAGTCCCGCTAAAGCGGATGGTATACAAATGGGTCATATTGTTAATTTTTGAAGAATCAAGGTCAAGTTGGGCCATTTTTAAAATAACTTAACATAGAATGCACCGGCAAATATTGAAAAGCAGTCTTAAGCTTAGTAGAAATAATCTTTTCAGCATTTTTGTGTACTTTTGTTAAAAGATCGTCCATAATCAAAACTATGATAAAAGGCGAAAAATGTCATGTTTAGCTAGAGATATTTTACAAGATTTCTGGAATAAACATTTTTTTTTAATAAAAGGGGTGAATTAACGTCAAAAATGAAAACTATTCAAATGACTGTTTCAGCCAAAAATAAAAGAAATAAATCCGTAGTCGACTCTTCGCAGCACAACAGTAACTATCTACCTTAAAATGATATAAATGACTAAACACCGAAGTTACTTGAATTTGAATTCTGTATATGCGCATTTCGACAACTTATGTCTCTTCAGTGCAGATAAAATCTAAACGTTTGGAAGACCATACACCCAAAGATGTCCAAAAACCGATAGAGAACAAACAATTAACATGACCCAAATGCAAAGCCAACATAAGCCAAGGACAGAGCTTTGCATGAGGGAGATACTCCTTAGTTTTCATCAAAATTTACAAAAATTTAGATATTGAAAGAATTTCAAATAGAATCGGCTTTCGGGTCAGCACTGAAGTATTGACTACTCGGCTGGTGAATAGCCTCGGTAACTAACAGTCCACCAGCAGTGGCATCGACCCAGTGGTAACAAATGACTAAATACCGAAGTTACCAAACAATTATCAAAATAAAAATGACATTACTAACAAATGCAGGACAAGTGGCGGTACTATTGATTCTGTTGACGATTTCTTTTTCATATATATATTTCGAATTGAAATAAACCAATGTGCCACTGTTCTTATGATATTTTGGTGTCAAAGTTTTAAAAGAATATTCTTGAGAGAGTTTTTTCATATCGGTACATTATCATAGTTTTTAATTTTTATTTTGGTTTTGTAATTTTCTAAAGGTTATTCTGACCACTTGTTTATAATATCATCATCTTGAGATTTTATTATGCCAAATTTTTGTGCAATGTACTCGACGAGTGACCTGTGGTTCTAGTTGTTTCTGTTTTCTATTAATCTTTTGTGGGATATCGGAATGATCAAATAACTAAATACCGAAATTACTGTAATGACGAATAACAATAGCTGTATTCCATTGCTTTGTTTAACAATAATTTTGTTGTTTTTTTGTAGAAACTTAAATTTATCATGTACATTTACTCCATATCCTGATGTTGTTTTTATATTGACTAAAAGATTATTTGTTTCAAACCAGTTATTGAAAGGATGTCTTAAGAGTTCTTTCCCGTTGACTACTTAGCATGCTATTGTTTTGAATGTTGCGTTTACCTTCGTTTCATTTAAAACTTGCTGATCACCTAAGATACTTAATTTGCAACTACATTTCTACATACTTGGAACCAGAAATATATTCAAACTAGAATAGAAAGAAGAAGGGAATCGGGGAAAGTGTCAAAGAGACAACGACCCAAAGGGGAGTAATAACAACTCAAAGCCACCATAAGATATTCAATGAACGGTGAGAAAACCCTACACCCAACGGCAGGTCGGAGTCGGCCCCTGAACAAAGAGGTATCAAGTCCATCGAAATAAACATCATCCTAGACTCCTATAGACATAAAGTAAACTAACTAGAAATAGGAGAAGACACACAAAGGCTTAATAAATTCCTGACTTAGGACAGGCGCAAACCTGCTGCGTCGGGATTAAACTAGTTTTATTGGATCCAAACCTTCCCCCTACAGCCAATGCGATAAATCAAATAACAACCGTAACAACAGTAAAATTCAGTTGGCAACAGGACTGAGTCAATTGTGAAAAATGAAACTGAAAGAACTAAATATACAGACAAAAACATGAAATCAGAAGAGACTACACTACTAACAGTTAACTGACATGCCAGCTCCAGACCCATCACCAACTGATAAAGTAAGTTATGTACCCTCAGTATACAGCTTCCACCAAGATCCCTTCCTGTGAGGAGTTTAGAATAATGATTTCATGTATATACCGGAAAACATAACCCGTGTCCATGCAATACAGATTTTAGAAATTTAGAATGTGTTTAGTTAAATTGCAAAGACCCTATCAAAAACTCAATGTTAATACCAAAAAAGGCCATACGTAATGATAACCCTTATGAATTAGACGATTTAAAGGTTTTATAAGTTTGTTAGGCGAGTTTAAGTATTTTTTACTCTTATGTAATGGAATGTGAAATACCAGCCTTGATTAGATGTTTACAGGTTGCATTGTATTTATGAACTAAGTCTTTATATCGATGATAAAATTTAGTAAAGGTTTTTTTAACTAGTTTTGATAACGAAAACCCTGATGTAATAGTTTTTCAGTTATGAAAAGATTCCGTTTATCAAAATCGCAAACGTTATTACATACTCGATCAAATCGAACAAGTTGAGATATGTAAACACCATATGATGGCGCTAAAGGAACATCGCCATCCAGAAATGGATAATTAACTATGGGAAAAGAAAAATCATCCCTATTATCATAAATTTTAGTATCTAATTTACCTTTCGTTATATCAAAATTGATGTCTAAGAACGGACAATGATGATTATCAGAATTGGCTTTATTCAAAGTAAGTTCTTTAGGGTAGATGTCCTTATAATACGTATTGAAGTCGTCATTATTTAAAGTTAAAATATCATCCAAATATCGGAAAGTGTTGTTAAACTTTTCAATTAAATGCTGTTTAGATGGGTCTTTGCTGATGTTGGTCATAAACTGAGAATCGTAGCAGTACAAAAAGAGGTCCGCTATAAATGGTGCACAGTTGGTACCCATAGGAATTCCTATGACCTGGCGATAAATTCAGTTACCGAAACGAATGAATATATTGTCAAATAAAATTCAAGTGCTGAAATCATATCAAAACAAGTCCAATTAGTTGAATTCTTTTGTTTTGTATTACTAAAATGTTTTTTTAAAGGAATTAGAACATATATATTCACAATCGGATTTTTTGAATGCCCATTGAATAAGACGTATGAATTTTTCCTTTATAAGATTATGTGGTAAGGTAGTATAGAGGGTAGAGATATCAAAACTTTCAAGGGATTCAAAAGGGGCATTATAAGCATTCAATTTATCGAGAACTTCCAATGAATTTTTTACACTCCAAAAATAATTGATACCACTGTTTTCATATACTTTGTTACAGAAATTTATAACCAGGTTTTTAATAGCAGTCAAAGTATTAGTGAGTATAATAGAAACTTTAGTTGTAGAACAGTGACTAGATGACAAAATGAATCTAGATTTATATGGCGTTTTGTGGAGTTTAGGAACCCAGTACATAGGTTACATAGAACATTGGTAACATAGAAGTATGTTTTTGATACAAAAACTAATGTCTCCCCTGATATATATCTTCTGGATATGAGTTGTTTCTTTATATGTTGCCATTGCATTTGAACATTACTAAATTTGGTCGAAATCCAATGAAAGATGTTGGAGTATTTAAATTCAAAATTCTATGACAAAAAGGAGCACAGCTCACAAAAAAAATTGGCCGATCAATCAGGCACCACAATATACAAAAATGGGCATGAAGGTCAACAATCCTCTGAAGTTTGGTTGAAATCAAATGAAAAATGTGGGAGAATTAGCGTCCGCAAACTTAATTTTGCAAAATTCTGAGTCAAAAAGGGGCAAAACTTCTACAAAACAAGAGGCTCGCAAGAGCTTGTATCGCTCACCTAGGCCTTGCTGACACAATAAGTAAAAATAATCACAACGTTTAAGGTTCTCATTTTCAAATTTGTTTGTTGACTGTTTAAGGGTCTCATTTTGAAGTTTGCTGATGTTATGTGATCCAAAATTAAACTATATTACCCATTGGCAGCTATTTATGATGGGGCGTAGACCTACTGTCACCTTTCTTAATTATGTAAGGATCATTGTGCCTCACTTTGGTTCCAATTGGCATAGTATTTTCAGAGATCTTTGAATGATTTCCCATGGAGTCCAAGGTTAACAAATGTTCCCCGCTGACTGCAATCTCGGATGATATGCGGACATGCCAGACACATCTTATGAAGGGGACAAAGTAAGGACCATTGTGACTAAGTATGATTCAAATTGGCCATGTACTTTCAGAGGAGAAGATTTTTGAATATGCTTCCCTATAGGGTCCAATATTAAAAACACGTTCCCTCCTGGCGGCCATCTTGGATATGATGTGGACTTGCTGAACATGTTTTTTAAAAGGGGCCTACTAAGGATCATTGTGACTAAGTTTGGTTCCATTTGGCCCAGTATTTTCAGAGAAGATGTTTGCAATATTGTCCAATTTTCGACAAAGTTCTCTGCTGGCGGCCATCTTGGATGACATGCAGACTTGCCGGACAAAATTTTTAAAGGGACCAGAGAAGGACTATTGTGACCAAAATTGGTTCTAATTGGCGCAGTGGTTTCAGAGAAGTTTTTTGAATGCTTTCCCATATGGTCCAATGGTAAACCGCGTTCCCTGCTGGCGGCCATCTTGGATATGATACGGACTTGCCAGACATTTTTTTAAAGGGGCCACCTAAGGACCATTGTCCCTAAGTTTGGTTTCAATTGGCCCAGCGGTTTCAGAGAAGAAGATGTTTGAATGAAAGGTTTACAATGGAAGGACCACTGACACAGTCACCATAGCATAGCCATGCAGGTCAGTTATAAAGTTATGCAGGCAATGAAGTTAAGATGCTACTTCGATATTTATCTGGGAGAGACGTTGGCATGGTGGGCAAACAGAAATTACTAATTAACATAATATACATTTATATACAATTATTATTAATTTGTGAAGTAAGTAATGATTATAAAAGTATTTGTGCAAAAAAAAAATATAAAAAATTGTACAAAAACACTTTTTTGTTCTTGATTATGTAACAAATAATAATTTTTAATAAAATGATAGCAGGGAATTTCTCTAAAACTTAAAAGAGAAAAGTAAACCAAAGAAGATTTGAAAACAGAATGTAAAGGAAAATAAGCCATAACCATATGGCATTGAAAAAAAAACATTTTTGGGGTGAAAAAAAAGAGTCAAAAACTACAACACAGGCAGTTGGATTTTCTCCAAAATTTCAGAGTATGTAGTTCTTGAGATGCTGAACATTTTTGCAATTTTCACTTTACCTCTATCTGTTACAGTTTTTGAAATAAAAAATGCATAAAGTTTGAAAATTTTACGGAAAAGGGGCTGTAAATCTGAGACGGGTTTTCCGATTTTCTTCAAAATTGCAGGGTAGATAGATCTTGTCATTCTGAACAATTTTATTTCGTCATATTTTTGATATCTGCAACGGTTTTTTAGTAATTTGCCAAAAACAGCAATTTACCCCTATGTTCTATTTTTAGTAACAGTGGCCATGTTGTTTGGTCCTCGGACTAACCAAGTGATGACCCAGGCCAAGTTTGGATTAAATTGGCCCAGTGGTTTCAGAGGAGAAGATTTTTGAAAAAAAAAGTTTACGACGGACGGACAGACGACGGACGCCAAGTGATGACAAAAGCTCACCCTGGCATAGCCAGGTGAGCTAAAAAGTCGATTAATCAAGCAAGACGATATGCACACTTAGCTTGATGGTCAACAATCCTGTGATAAAAAAGGGGCTTAACTTCCACAAAAAATCAGCCGATCATTGTGGCAAGACAATATGCACAACAAGGTATGATGGTTATCAATCCTGTGAAGATTGGTTGAAATTCAATGAAAGATGTAGGAGAATTGGCGTCCACAAACTTAATTTGCAAAACTCTAAACTAAAAAGGGGCATAAGTCAAACAAAAATTAGCCGACCAATTGGATGAGACGATATGCCGACTAGGCATGATGGTCAACAATCATGTGAAGCTTGGTTGAAATCCGATAAAGGTGTAGGAGAATTGTTGGACGGAAGGACGACAGACGGAAAAGACAAAGAACAACATGTCTCCCCTTTAAAGGAGGGAGACATAATAACATAATTCCAAAGTTACATAATAACATAATACCAAAGTTGTATTTTGAACCATTGGGCCGATGCCACTGCTGTTGGACCAGAGGTCCCCGAAGGTATTCACCAGCCCCAATAGTCAGACTTGTCTGCGTGAAAATTTTACGTTGCGTATTTAAAAAAATTTACTGTTATTATCAAAATTCAAACCCTTCAAAAATACTGAGGCTTCAATCCGTATAGGACACTCGGTATTTTTGGAATACTTTTGGATTATGACTTTCCATTTTTTGATTTTAATGCTGCTGATGAGAGGTTACTCCTTAAAACACGTTTACAGCAAAACGAAATTTACTGTTTATATGCAATTGCGGATTTTTTTTTTGTATTTTGAACCATTGGGCCGATACCAATGCTGGTAGACCAGCCCAATAGTCAAACTTGTCTGACATGAAAATTTTAGAAATTTACTGTTATTATCAAAATTCAAACATTTTAAAAATACCGAGGCTTCGTTCCGTGTATGCCACTCGGTAGATATTTTTGGAGTTCTTTTGGATTATGGCTTTCCATATTATTTGATTTTAATGTTGCTGATGAGAGGTCACTCCTTGAAACACGTATACAGAATAACGAATTTTACTATTTTTTAAATTTTGCAATTGAGTTATTTTTTTTATATTTTTTATATTTTGAACCATTGGGTCGATGCCACTGCTTGAAATGAAAATTTTACCTTGCATGAAATAGAAATTTACTGTTATTAACAAAATTCAAACCATTTAAAAATACTAAGGCTTCATCCCGTGTATGGCACTCGGTAGATATCCTTTGGAATACTATTTCGATATTTTTGGAAATAAGTACTTCTTTTGGACTACTTTTGGATAATGACTTTCCATATTGTTTGATTTTAATGCTACTGATGAAAGGTTACTCCTTGAAACACATGTACAGCATTACGAAATTTACTATTTTATGCAATTGCGGTATTTTTAGTATTTTGAACCATTAGGCCGATGCCACTGCTGGTACACCAGAGGTCCTCAAGGCTATTCACCAGCCCCAATAGTCAAACTTGTCTGACATGTAAATTTTTCCTTGCGTGTTATAGAAATTTACAGTTATGATCAAAATTCAAACCATTTAAAAATACTGAGGCTTCATTCCGTGTATGGCGCTCAGTAGATATCCTTGGTACTGGGTTTGGCTTAATATTTCGATATTTTTGGAAATGAGTACTTCTTTTTGGACTTTTTTGGACTACTTTTGGATAATGGCTTTCCATATAATTTGATTTTAATGCAACGGATGAGAGGTTACTCCTTGAAACACGTGTACAGCATAACGAAATTTGCTGTTTTTATGCAGTTTCGGTATTTTGTGTATTCTACTATTAACTTAGTGCATTTTGAAAACTGAATTCACTTCAATGCAGATATAAAACATTGGGAAATTCATAGACCGAAATACTTGTAAAAACAGATAGAGCAAAAATGACAAATAGGATCAAAACATAAATATGCTAAGGACAGAGCTATAAACAAGGGAGATACTCCTTAGTTTTAAAAATAAAAATTGTAAAGTAAGTTAGAACCGAACCGTCAATCCAAAACGAAGAATACAAGGACAATGGCAACATCGAAAAAACAAAGAAACAAAGACATAACATGAACATGGCACAGAAAAGAAAAATGATTACACACACAATTTAGCTATTCAAGTGACACTCAAATATAAATTTATAAATAAATTTTGATAAACTTCAATGTATAAACTTTACTGTTGAAAAAAAGAGACATTTGTTGAATGCTTCGTGGTGACTTTAAGATGAAGATTTTTTTTCTCTTCGTAGCGCGACAGTGTTTTACCAACAGACTAGGATCCTTGAGCACCCTGTGAGAAATCTTTCAAAATAATTTTTCTTTCCTTTCAATATTGTGGTCATGGAGTTAGTCGTCTACCTGTATTGGGTTTTATTCATATATCCATTTTACTGTAGTGAAACGGGACAGAGATAGGGGAGGTATATGTAACGCAAAAATCAGTAAAAACCTATCGCTGGCTTTCGCTAGTACCGGTACCAAGTGCCGCTGTCTCGAGTTCCTATCGTTGCTGACGTTTGTCTTAATTGTGTTTTTTTCCTGTGTAGCTTCATTGCAGATTGTTGCACGTAATTGTAATTTTCAACCATTGTGGACGTTTCTTGTTATCATTTTTATTTAATTTTTCATTGCTTGGTTTTTCCATGCGTTTGTACAGACATTGTATCATGTTGATTTACTCCATATCCTTTCATTGTAAATGAAATTATACAGTATCGGAAATAAAATATAAAAGTAATACAATTCTGTACGGGAGGAAAAATGAATCTAATAGATTGACTTATACACCAAAATGCAATATTTTAGCAATATTAAGACAAGAACATTAATTTGTCAATCAATAAAAAATAAAAGTGTATGGGACAACGAATTTTGGTTGTCACGTGCACTACAAAAGGGAAAATGGGCAGGGGCAGGGAAATAAAGCATTTAATACAACCAATTGAGTATTTTCGAAAATGTATAAGAGGTATTGATACTGCATGGAGCGGGGGTTTCCCTGAAACCGTTAAAGATCAGTTATAACCACATCTAAATTTTTGAGAATTTTGTTGAAACTGAGGAGTATCTCCCTAATGCAAAGCTCTGTCTTTAACAGATTTTGGCTTTTGCATTTAGATCATATTGGTTATTTTTTAAACATCTATGACTTATAGCCTTCCAAACGTTTAGATTTTATCTGCACTGAAGAGACATAAGTTGTCGAAATGCGTATATGCAGGAATTAAATCCACATTTACTTCTGTATTTAGTTATTTATTTTCGGAATTCTATCTAGAAACCATACTTTTTTTCAAGTCCTCACTTCTTTTCTAGTTCTGGTATTGTTCCTAAATCCATCAAAGACCATTATTTTTTTAATTCAATCTGGCAACCATATTTTTTTCAATTCCTCACAGTTACAATGATTTTTTCAGCAGTAAAACTGCAAAAATGTTTACAAAAAAATTGGATTTTGTTTTTTATAAAAAAAAATCTATTATTTTGGGGATTTCTATCTAGCAACCATCTCTTTTTTAATTTCTTTCAATATTAATTGGGATTGTTTTCAATAGGAAAACTGTAAAAATCTTAAATTCTAAAATACAATGTAGATCTATATTGACCATTCCTATACATTTTCAAAACCAAAATTTAGTATGGGTCCAAAAAAGGTGAGCGGGGGATTACAAACTATGATTGACCGTTTTTTTTTTTATTATATAAGCGGTGGGTCTCATCAGTGGTCAGTCGCTTTTATTTTTGCAGATATTTATAATGCATTTCATTTTACAAAGTGTTTGACCATACAACTATTCATTGCATGCATTGACCGATCATTTTTTTTAATCTATATCAACATGTTTTTCAGTTGTCAAGGATCGAAGATTCGAACAATTAACAAAAGTGATTTGATTGATGTTTTGAAATCAGTATGTGCGAATTTCCAATGATTATATTTTATATTCTCATCATTTGCCTATTGGTGTTCAATTTCACTTCTTGAATGAGATTCTAGGTGTCTCTCAATTTCAACTCTTGTAGAGATGAATTATTATTCATTCAATAAATTATTTGCCGTAGTCTATTCTGATTTCTTAGTTCAGTAAATATGAATAGACTACAACAATTAATCGATTGAATATACTTCTTGTGGCTTTTGAGTTTGTCAGTACTGAGATGGGGCTAAGTAAATTTATTCACAGTAAAAGAAAATGTGTCCTTGGGACACGGATGCCCCTGTCATACAGATATCTCGCCAAACAGGAAGTAGATAACTGACAGAATTGAAAAGGGGAGACAGGGTACAACTCATCATACCAAAGCTTCAGACCAAATATCAAATCATTCATGCAAACACAAGCTGAGAAATCCTAGACGAAAATTCCGGACGTACGTACGTACATGGGTAAAACTTAGTACCCCCGTTGCCTAACGGCGAGGGCATAAAAACTATTAGACTTCATGCAAGCTGTTACCACTAGAAGTGGCAGAACTGTTAAGTGTGTGCAAATTTCAACTAGCCTATTTCAAGACTTTAAAGTTTACGACCGGGTTATTGTATTTTTCGCTTTGTACTGTGGTGATGAGTAACAAATAAAAATACCGTTACTGTTAATTTACTTTCTACATATGCGCATTTCGACTACTTATGTCTCCTCAGTGCAGATCAAACCAAAACATTTGGAAGTTCATTAACCGAAAAACGTGTAAAAGCTGATAGAGAACAAAAAACCAAAGTGATCTAAAAAGCAAACGTGTAAAAGCTGACAGAGAACAAAAAACTAAAATGATCTAAATAGAAAAGCCAAAATTTAGCTAAGGACAGAGCTATGAATATGGCAGATACTCTTTAGTTTATGGAAACAAATGAATCTCTTTTGATAATGAAGTCAATGAACATGTTGAAACTAGTTTATGATGATCTATGATTGCCCATGAGCACATATCTTCTCAACAAGAAAGTTTTATTGAATAAGAAGACTGTTATCCAGGTTTTACAATTATATGTAATAGCTGGTAATTAATTGTTATACACTGTATTTTTTATCACTAATTTGAATTATCTGTTATTGGGAAAATCAATTTGCTGTTAAGCTGTTAGACCCCCTTGCCCCTCTCTTCAAACGTGTGATCTGAGAAAGCTACATTGCTTAGATGTCAATTGTCACTGAAAGCTGTCTTCTAGATTTTGCAAATCCTCTCTATATTATTAAAAATCAGAAAACGCACCAAAGGTGCGAAAGCCAAGTTGCGAATATTTGCTATTTTCACAAATACATCATCAGATTTTGGTAAATAGTTGTATATTAGCATAAGAATTCTTTCATTTCAATCAGAGACTTATAATGGAACTTTCGCAAGATGTTTTGACTTTGTCGCAATCTAGCTAAAACTTTGGGCAAGGGTTACAATCTAGGTAATTGATATTGCTGATAGTACAAGTCAAAACATTCCAAGTCCCCTTTCAAAAAAACTTTGAGCACTGCTCCCCTTAAAATCTACAAATTGCAGTTTTCTAGTTTGGAACCCATGCCAACTAAAAGCTCCACTATGTATTAACTCATTTCAGATCACTATAAAACAAAATTGGACAGGGGTTCCCCTCATTATCCATGTAATACATATTGCTGAAATCAAAACATTTAAAAAAAATGGCAGGGGTTCCCCTTATAATCTAGCTGGTAAATATTTCTGAAGTTATGAAGAAAAATATGAAGCAAAATACTTTTTTTCAACGATTCACTGTTTTGGTTTAGTTTCGATGGTATCTCAAAGCTCCACTATCCATTAAGAGCCATTTCAGACCACCATTCAAAAAAATGGGCAGGGGTTCCCCTCATAACCAAGGTTATACATATTGCTGGAATAAAAACATTCCAAGTCCCCCTTTCAAAAAAAAAATGGCAGGGGTTCTCCCTATAATCTAGTTTATACATATTTAGCGAAATTTGGAGAAAAATGTGTAGAATACTTTTTTCAAAGATTCAATGTTCTGGTTTGGTTTTCATGGCAACTGAAAGCTCCACTATCCATTACAACCCATTTCAGACCGCCATTCAAAATAAATTTGGGCAGGGGTTCCCCTTATAATCAAGGTAATACGTGTTTCTGAAATCAAAATATTCCAAGTTCCCCTTTCAAAAAAAATATTTTGCAGGGGTTTCCCTTATATTCTAGTTAATATACATTTCTGAAATTGTGAAGAAAAATATGTAGCAGAATACTTTTTTCAAAGATTCAGTGTTCTACTCAGTTTCTATGGCAACTGAAATACCAAGTATCCATTACAGCCCATTTCAGACCACCATTCACAAAAAAACTGGCAGGGGTTCCCCTTATAATCAGGTAATACATATTGCTGAAATTAAAACATTTCAATTCCCATTTCAAAAAAATATTACAAATGTTCCCCTTATAATCCATTTTATACATATTTCTTAAATTACGAAGAAAAAATATGTAGAATCATTTTTTCAAAGTTCAATAATCTGGTTTGGTTTCAGTGGCAACTGAAAACTCCACGATCCCTTACAACCCATTTAAAAAGGGTTCCCCTTATAATCTAGGCAATTCATATTGCTGAAACCGAGTTTCAGGAAATTTACCAAAAAATTAGAATACACAAAAGATTTTTCTTAAACTAGAAATTGCAAAAAAATTTTAGAAATATTGAACATTTCTTCATATTATATTTATTACCTCCCTTAGTTTTATTACCTCCCCTTTTTAAATTGTGACTTTTCATTGTATCTTATTTTTAAGTTAATGAAACCCCCAAAAAGTGTGTTGATGTACATAATTAGAACTAATAAATGAATTGAACATGTTCTAACAATAAAAAGAGTACTTTTGTATGAACAATGATTTTTTTTAGCTATTTTTGTTTAAAAAAATACCTAACATGTGATTTAAGGCGTAATTCCTGATGTTTAATGTTTTATTCTATTTTTAGAAGTTGTGACCTTGACCTTTGTCGCAAAAACCTCAAAATCGACAAAGTTTCTCCTCCGATTATAAGTCATGTATATGTCAAGTGTCATTTAGATATGTCAGTTTGTTCTCAAGATATCATGCGGAAACCAAAAATTGACGCCCGGACACCCAGACACCATTCATCAAATTATAAGCCGAGTTCGACTTCGTCGCAACTCGGCTAAAAACTTGCTGTTGTGTTTATAAATAGAATAAAAAGTTCTTATATGTGTAGGAGCTTAACTTATTTTGGAAAGCAAATGTTATATGGTACAGGTGCTTTTTGGTTTGTCGTGGTAATTGACGACCAGTTTTTATATGTAATGAATTCCACAGCCTGATTTAGTTCAGGTAATCAAATATACGAGGATTGATGTTTAAAGGGATGTCAAGTAGGGAATTTGATGGTAAAGTTCCTGCCTTTGACATGATTTTAGTGATGTCCTGGCGTTATATTTTTTAACAAAAATTATAGACTTAGAGGTTGTTGTATCTCTAGATTTTAAAATTGAATTGTTTGAGATACCTATAATTAGGGCAATAACACGGGCTCTTTTATCAGGGCCCAAACCATTTTTAACTCGGGACTACGGGCTCTAACACTAGGGCTCTGGGCTTCAAACACTAGGGTTTCTTGCTTCAACACTGTTTCTAAGTTCTACTCACAGAGCTTCGGAATCCATTGCTGTGGAGCCCATGTTAATACCCCTATTTAACGGTTTTATATAAGCTGACAACCGGATTTCGGGAGAGCTGCTCGTGGCCTTCGGGCTGTTTACAATCACCATTAATAAATAAAACATTATATCCAACAGGATTTTGTGTTGAAGTCAATGGGTTAAAGGTGAATTTGTTAAGCGTTGTCTTAAATTGTAACTAGTGTATAATGAGCTTCAAAGATATTTTTTCAACAAACCACTACAAATCATGACTGTGCAACTAAGAATAAACGATCACTGTTAATAAATTCTGAACTTAGTGAAAAAAATAGTCGGTCTTTAAATTAAGTATCGCATCCGATATGAAAAGGTATCTGTACAAAAATATGGAATTAAATGATATTGAAAGTGTACATAAAATATCGTTGTGTATCTGTAACAGTTTTTGGTGATTCTGTATGAAGAGCTGCCGAGCTTGTCTTCAGCTAGTGGAAAGGGGAATGCTGTCCGTTCGGGGTAGTCAGGTTATAATAGTGAATACCTGAAATCAAACTGTTGCTTTCCAAAACTGTTCCCTACAAAGAAGGTTAAATTTCCTGCATTTTCCCAGTTGCAATCTTAACTCTTTACCTCACTTGTCCCTTCTTTCTTTTACTTAAAATATTTTGAATTGATTAACTTGTTCGCGTCCATGTGATACATAAGTGAATATATTCTTTGAAAATAAATGATTTAGCATTATGAGAAATATATCTGTAATATAAATTTGCACAAAAGGAAGTGCGAAGTTTCTACTTTTTATGTTTGTCCAATTTTCGGATGTGTGATCGTGTTGAAAGCGAAAAATGGCTACAAATGGATCCGATATTTCATACTATATCCACAACATACTTAAGTTTAACATGTTGTACTCTAGGACTAAATGAATTCGGATTATGTTCAGTATTATAGTTTAAATTAAAGTGCCCCAGAAATAATAAAAAAAACTAGATATAAAACAAGTAATAAATCTTGGCCAATATCACAGAGGACATTAATTCTATTATAATTGCAGCCTTTCAGTTTGTTATATCATGTATTTAGTACCATATAAGATGAGTGGGGTTTGTAAAGTGTTTTCTGTCTCCAAATTAATCGAATACGTATTTTGTCGTTTTAAAATGAGGATTTGCATATAATCTTTCTAATTTAAATTTGATATTCCAATGATTGCATATTTTTGTCACCATTTCAGAGAGGTACAATGTATACTGTGAATAAATAAAATTTTGCGGAACTTCATAGGACCTTACAAAAATCGTATGTTAGGTGATAAGTTAGCATAATTTTAGACGCTGAGACCTTTCTGTCACTTACTGTATTCCTTTTTCCCATCGTTGCTGTTGCAGAACTCGCTGGTCTTCTCTGCTACTATAGTCAAATAACTAAATACCGAAGTTATCCTTTATTTCTTCCAAGATTGTCTGAAAATCCCTTGGATGAACTATATACGATCTCAGCATTGAACGTATGTCGTCCTTGCTGAATCCTAAATTTTATTCTCTTATTTGCATTTAACAAAAAAGGTTCAAAATGGTTTATTTCGATAGGTTACCATAAGCAATTTAGTTGTTTAATTATTTATTTATATATATTTTTTGCCGTTTTTGTTTTTAAAGTTAATTTAATTAAAGTATTACTGGGTAATATTGGGGAGTGAAGGAACAGAAAGTTTTGTAAAATCAGTACTTTTTCAAACACACAGTGGTCAGATTTATACACTTAGACCGTGGACACTCATGGTTTAGCTTTGTTCACAAAGAAGTATGGCCATCAAGGCCCTGTTTTTTTTACCATCTTAGGTCATTTTCAGAATAGGCGCAAATGTTGTAGAAAATCGTGTAAGGGGGTCTCTGGTACGTGTTCTTTTTAGAAGTTAATTTAACATATGCCACACATGTATGTTTTCTGACATATTAGCTGTCTAAAATGGCTGAAAATAGCCTTTTGTGTCAATTTAAGCTATTTTACAGTAGTGTTTGAGAAGATGGTACTAGTCAAATCACACCGAGAACCAAAACCAACTTATTGCTGCGAACGTATAAACATTTATTCTTAAAAATGGCAATTAGTTTATTTTGGTTCTGGAGGTCCTATACAACGTATTTTAACAAAAACCTACGAAAATCAAGTGGCTGAAACTGTTATTCAATGTATTGAAGGCATTTGGATTTATTTGGTCTGATAGTGTATATAGTGCCGGTACCAAGTCCGGTCCGTGCTGTCCCGAGTTCCTATCGTTGTCTACGTTTGTCTTTTGTCTTATTCGTGTTCTTCATGTGTAGTTCCATAGCAGATTGTGGCATGTAATTATAATTTTCAGCCATTGTAGGTGTTTCCTGTTATCCATTTTTACATATAGCAGATGATCTGTTAAATCAGTTTTCGAGAAGATTTAATGCATTCGCAAAATTAGTATGCCGAAGAAAATAAATTCACGGGTAAATGCCAATTCTCTTTTGTATATAAAGTCAATTCAATACATAGTTTCAAAGTTATCTTAAAATTAATATACTACAAAATCTCTAAAATTCCTCACACGATTTTACGAATATATCAGATTTTTTTAAAGAAAATATTATGAATATATGGTTTTCATAAGGTATATGAACAGTCAGGTTTGCCATTCGGCAGATCCTTGACAATTATGTGTCAATCCAGTATTTATTTAAAAGTCAGATAATCACATTGAAAAACTAGGGAATGACACGCCCTCGTGCAAAAAATAAATTTGGAGTGTGATTTGTTAGTAATATCATTTGTGTCTGCAAGACACTTATGATGCCCCCGCAAAATACATGCTATCTTCTGAAGATCAGGAGCAAATCTAAATGGGGGAATGTATAACCGCACATTCCACCCCAAGGCAAGCTGATTGTGTCCAGAACATAAACTTTGGGGTCTGGTACTGGGTAGACGAAAATAGTCTCCTTGAAGTTCAGACTTGTTGCAAACAGTTATTTTGGGATATCCCAAATGAATAACTATAGATTGATTGATACATGTACTGGAGACCTGGACAGAGAATCTGAAAGAATGTTCAGACGACCTGGAATGTGTCTCATAACCAGACGAATCTGGTATTGAGAGCAAAGGTACCGAATATCCCTGGCCAGCTGAGAAAGAGAATAGCAGTGTGTCTCTCCTTGATTCTTTAGGTAGGCTACCACTGTTGTGTTGTCTGTTGCCAGCACATCGACCCGGACTATGGACAAAGCTTGAGATTGGAAAGAGCTAATAGAACAGCCCTCATTTCCAAAAGATTGATGTGGTCTTTCTGTTATATTAGAGACCACATTCCTGAAACAAACTGACCCTCCAGATATGCTGCTTAACCCAGGTAAGACGCATCTGTACAGGGGTAAAGAAGGAACTGTGTAGTCCAGGGAACATCCTGTCATTACGCTGTCCTTCTGTAGCCACCAAGACAGATTAGGAGATAAGGTTTCCCGAAAAGGAATGGGAACTCCAGAATCCTGAGTCGACGATGTCCAATGCACGAGAAAATAAAACTGCAGGGGGCAAATGTGTAAAATTCCTTACGGTACTACATATGCTAGAGAGTTGAGAAGACCTAGCAGTTGTGAAAATTTGCGAACAGTGACTGAAAGCTTTGTCTGAAGGTTAGAATAAACTGAAAAAGAAATAAAAAAATTTCTCCTCTGTGGGAAATACAAAACCCCAAATCTGTCCTGTTATATTCTCCTGGAAACACAAAGTCTTGAGCTGGAAGGAACTCTAATTTCTTCCAAAAAATGAGGAAACCTATATCTAGAAAGAGGTCTATCACTGTCTAATTATGAGACTGAATCGTAACTGGGTTCGGTTCCTTGATAAGAGAATCGTCAAGGTAAGAATGTATCTGGATTGTTAGTGTGTATAGATAACAGCGAAGTTATTTTCTGAAAGCCAAAGAAATAGGGCAGTGGGAAAAAAATCTGTTAAGTTATCCAATCCCTCAGCATTATAGAAGTTCTAATAAAGGAAGACTCTTTCCTGACTATCAGTGGCCACCAAACTTCCATCATCCTCCCTGTTGACCTCATCTTCCTGATATTCAATCCTCCCTGTTGACCTCATCTTCCGGATATTCAGGGGAATGAGCAGGTTTTATTCGAACTTTGGTAAAAGTTCTGTCCGATTCTAGAGCTTGGAGGAGAGAATTTAGAGAACTAAATTCTGGCTTCATGGGTTGCTTTAAACCACTCAGCAACTCTTTAACGTTGCTTAATGGGTCATGAGTATTTGGGTACAAACCTGTCGGAGCAGACTTGTTAAGATCCCCTAGTTAAGGTAGCAGAAGGCTGCCAAGGATTACCAAAGTAAGTGAGAACCAAACCGTCAGTCTAAAACAAACAATCCAACATCGGGGTAAGGATACATTCAAGGGGCCCTGTTCCAGCTGTAAGCTGTTGGAAATCCAGGAGCTGACAGAGAGCCACTACTTACCGTGGGGTCTTATACTGACAGGTTAGTACCCATATATTAACCTGGTACATGATTCAATGATCCTGAAGAATCCATTGACATTGATACTGTGGACGTGACGGTAGACAGTGTAAGAATAACTCCTTCTCCTCCTCCGGGTAAACTCAAAGCGACAGGACCGAAGTCCTGACTATGTTGAAAATGCTCAGCGAGGTAGGGATATCAAAAGAACCAACCATTGAGGTAGGAACAGAACCATTCCAGAAATTGACAGTCCCTGTAAATTGATAATATCAACTACTGATATTCGCCGAAAATCCATTTCGTTTCTCGACAAAAACAAGCAAAATATCACAATTTACAACAATACCTTATTGTATATATAAATATAAAATGTGCCAGCAAAAACAAAGAAACCCCAAAAAACAAAATTATTAATATCACTAGTCAAACAGTATCAACAACAATCGTTTTCATCTGTTTTCTTCTTGAGATTGGGCAAAATCTATTACTACTTAATGTACACTCTCTCCCTACAATAACAAATGACGTGATAAAAAGCAAACACCATAAATATATCTGTAGAAAAGATAACAAAAAACAATTAACACTTTCCAGGCGGAATTAATTTTGTACAATTCCTCGTTTTCAAACCTTTGCAAACTTATGCAAATGATTTGAAATTTTTCAATGAAACTTTGCCAGCATCTTTATACTGATATATGAACGAAGGGGGTGGAATGGTGGGTGGGAGGGGTTGGGAGGAGGGGAGGGAGGTGGGGCGAAGTGCAGGTACCCCTTCTGAAAAATGGCAATTTTGTTTATTTTTTTACATTCAAGTTGTCATGGATACCTGCTAAAATGAGTTAGGCAAGCTAAATTGCGCATACATATAGAATGGCCAATCCTCTTTGCTATTGTGCATAAAAGACATGAAAAGTCTTCAATCTATAACAGGACAGTCAGAGTATGATAGACCCCTAGTGGCAAAAATGTCGATTTTTGCAATTTTTGCTTACAAATTGGTGTAAAAAATTCCAAAAAAATCTTTAAATTTTTTTCTTGGTGTCTGGCACATTTTTAGACCTTTTCTGTAAACAAAAAAGCCAAGAACTTGACATTTCTGCTGCAGGTCTTGAGGTACTGGGGGTTTATGACAGTCCACACTCACTAAAATCTCACTTTTTGCGACTTTTGGCTTTCCATGGGTACTAAATAGGGACCTTCAACTCCAGCATTTTAGATTCTCGATCCACGATGCCGAAAGGTACCTTTGCTGAAAAATGGCAATTTTGGTCATTTTTTGACATTCAAGTTGTCATGGAAACCTGCTAAAATGAGTTAGACAAGCTAAGTTGCGCATACATATATAAAGTGGCCAGTCCTCTTTGATATTATGCTTCAATCTATAACAGGAGAGTCAGAGTATGATAGACCCCTAGTGGCAAAATGCCGATTGTTGCAATTTTTTCTTACAAATTGGTGTAAAAAAAATCCGAATTTTTTTTAACAATTTTTTCTTGGTATCTGGCACATTTTTAGACCTTTTTTGTAAACAAAAAAGCAAAGAACTTGACATTTCTGCTGAATGTCTTGAAGCACTGGGGGTCTATGACAGCCCTCCCCTCACTAAAATCTCACTTTTGCGACTTTTGGCTTTCCATGGGTACTAAATATGGACCTGCAACTCAAGCATTTTAGATTCTCGACCCTTTTGGGGTTATTTGTTTAGCTACAGTACCCTTCTGTCTGTCATGCCTTCTAAGTTTCAATTTTCAATGTATGGGAAACTGTGAGGGACATAAAAGTAACCACAGGGTCCACGATGCCAAAAGACATCGACCGCCTGGAAATTGTTATGTTGGAACATAATGATATAAAAACATGAAATGAAGTATACCTCACATAACTCAAAGAAAGTTTTTAGTATTTTTATATATTGCAAGACTTTTTCAAATACACACAAATGTGTTTGTAATGTTAGTACAATTGTAATGAGTAGTGTCTCAATATCCCGACAATTTTCAACATTCATATCACTGAGCTGTCTAAAAAAGATTGTGCGTTCGTTTTGGTACACTGGATATTCGAGTAGATAATGTATGACGTCATCATACGGTGAGCCACACTGTCATAAAGGACTAGCAGCATCATTTATTTCAAATAAATCCGCATCTAATAAACTGCACTGATGTCTCAATCGAGTATGTGTTATTACGAATTTTTGTGTTCCAGTACCAAAATAAGCAGGGGTTTTAAATTATTGACTTTTATTATATAGATTGCGGTGAAAGATTGAAATTTCTCAGTAAAAGAAAAGTTATAATTAACTTTGAAATTATTTTCCATAATTTCACTCTAGGAAGTGACGTCACAATAGACGTTGTCAACTATGTTGTTAAGGTAGATAGACACTGTTGCGCTGCGCAATTTAATCGCGCAATAGGAAAATAAAGAGTCGGATACGGGGTAAGTTTGATTTTCGGGCCGGAACAGTAATTTGACGTTTTTTCTTTTGTGACGTCACAATTGAATGACAAATGTGAAACGTCATATTTCGTTTACTTTACCGCGAATTAACTCCCTTTTCCCGAAAATAATGTTTAATCCGGAAACTTTGTAAAATATCTCCGTTAAAAGCGTGGTGACATATACATTTTTCTATTGTAACCAATAAATTACATCATAAACTATCTGTTCACAAAAATACTTCAAATTCTCATGGATGAAAAGTTCTTTTCTATTGAGCTAAAAATTGCCTTTCCATATTTTCCCTGTGCATTCTATGTAAATTTACTTGAAAAATGGCTAAAAGTGAGCCAACTTTGAACTCAATTCTAGAAAAAGCAAGCATGGTGACCCATAAATTTTATTACAGATTTCGGGTAAATAGGATTGGTTCTTCGATTGTGCCGACTTACAACAAAATCTCATGGATATGAATATTAGTGTCTATCTACCTTAAGCAAACGTCGCAGAGGATTAACATAGAAAACGTAGTTCATACAATGGGTCTGAAATTAAACCGCCATATTTTGCGTGAGAAGGTCTATATAATAAAAACAATAACTAATCCGGAATTCTGATTATCGAAAATATTCAACTCATGATCGAAAAACGCTGTAATTCACTCATGCGCTGCGCGCATTCGTGAATTACTGCGTTATTCGATAATTCGTTGAATATTTTGCGATAATCAGAATCTCGGATTAGTTATAGTATAATTAATCTACGTGTTAATAATGTAAACGGTAAAAATTATGATGAGGATTTGTTAAAGCACATGAAAGATCCCAGTGGTGTTACGAATGGAGGTTATTTTTAAATATATGCAGGGGTTTTCCGACTGTTTCATGACGCAATAGGATAAACTGGGAATTTATTATAGTGAGTATTTGTAGTAGCGAAATGGGTTTTCGGGGTCTCTGTAGCTGCCGCATCACCAGCCGGTGGATAGGGGAAATTCTTGTCTGTGAGGTAATCAGATCATAATACTGAAAGACTTTAAACAAACTGTGTGGTTTTTCACGAACTTTCTCCCATGGAGATAAAAGATCCCTTTTATATTTCTATATTACAAGAGAAGGCTCACTGGGTCGTATAGAAGACTTAATTTCTTGCCTCTACCCATTTCTCCCATCTGCAATCTAAATTAGTTTCCCCAGATTTCCCTTCCACCGTTTGATCTTTCTTTTACCTATAATATTTTGAATTGATTAACAATTTGTCGTTCTGATATAGCCGACATTTTGCTAACTGAACGTAAACAGTTACTGAACAATAAATTGACAAACAATGTTTACGTGAAGATGACAACCTTAAAAAGCGGTCCACTCCAATACCTCATTCCGGTACTGAAAACAAGTAAGGAAAGAAAAAGAATTCGTAGCTTTTACATTTAACAACTGATCTACTTTCACAATATGTGACAATCGCTAGGTAATCGTTCGAAAACTTGAAGTAGTTGTTGAGATGAAATTAATAAATCGGTGTTTTACTTGATTTTAAAATATATGTATTCGACTTGTGGTCTCATCTCCCGACGATAAGGAAATTACATTCATGAATAAATACAATTTAAGTTAATGATTAAGCATTAGAAGAAATGAATGTAAAATAAACTTGCACAAAAGTTTCTACTTTTTAAAATTGTCAAATTTTGGAAAATGGAATCGCAAGTGGGAAGAAACAAATGGCTACAGATGCGGTAATTAATACTACATTCACAACATGCTTAAATTTAACGTATTGTTCTCTAGTCAGATTATAAACAAATATACAAGTTAAGATTCCTGTTTCCTTAACCTTAGTTTTTTTATTATATTCTTATTTCTTTTGGATGGTTTTTGTACTATTTTTTGTTAATTTTTTATGTTTCAGTGTTGTTTGTTTGTTTTTTTTCTTGGTATTAACTACACGTTTGAGGAATCTGGTTATATTTAGTCACTTTGATTTCCGTATGTAAAGATACGACACAAAAATTAACCTTTTTGATAAATATATTTTAATAAACTGAAGAAAAGTAAATTGATTAGGATGAAGCATCCAATATATTTCTTTTGTTTTTCACTAAATGTTTAAGGACAATATTTTTCATTTTCCTTTGACTGTATACTTTTTCTCAGTATACCTTTTCTTACTTTTTAAACTTTCTTAACCTTTTCACATATCTTAGCGCCCATGGAATTTTACATCATGGGATTCTACTGAAGAAGAGGGTGGACGATCATCTGGGGTTTGAGAAGGGCCTGGCAGGTCAAAATTTTCAATTGACTCCGACGTTAGAGCGAATTTCTAAATATTTTCGAAGGCTCCGAAGGAAGACCGTGTTGTATAAG
Organism: Modiolus philippinarum; assembly: GCA_002080025.1. NCBI lineage: Eukaryota > Metazoa > Mollusca > Bivalvia > Mytilida > Modiolidae > Modiolus > Modiolus philippinarum. The sequence goes on along the minus strand of MJUU01026910.1, from coordinate 11,443 downwards.
TTGATTACATTCTCTTTCTTTCCCCTGCAGTTCTTCCCGTAAAAATATGTTGAATATGTGAAGTATAATAGTTTAGTATTAAAGTGTCATAGAAATGATAAAACAATAGGTATATAGCAAGTAATAACTTTCGGGGGTATATCTTCCGGGCATATCACAATTACACAAGAGCTATGATGTACAGCTCCATGTCTGGTGAATGATTGCAGCCTTTAAATTTGGTATATTGTGTAACTAGTACCATACGTTATTAAATGAAACATATTGATATCTTAAGATGATAAATTTCCAAATGAATACCGAAGCAAGATCCAAAATGATACATCCAAAATCTATTGCAATATACGGATTACATATAGAGAACATAATCGACGAAAACGAAACAGAATATAAAATAAATGCCACAAAAAATAAGGCACTAGTTTACAGTGTGAACCCCTAAAAACAGGGGTGTCATCAGTTGCTCCGGAAGGGTAAGCATGACTTGCTTCAGATGTAAAGTGTTTTTTGTCTCAAAAAGTAATTGAATTAGTATTTTTCGTTTCAAAAATACAAATGAAAACGTGTCGTTGCTTACAACCATTCCAATTTCAATTTGATATTCCAATGATTGCATATTTTTTACCATTTCTGGGAGGTATAATGTAAAGTGTGAATAGACACAATTTTCCGGAACTTCATGATACTGGAAAAAAAACATATGTTAGGTGATAGGTTAGCATAATTTAAGACACTAAGACCTTTCCCACAGTCTCAGTATTCCCATCGTTGCTGTTGCAGACTTATATTGAAAAGAGTCATATTATCCTTTATCTCCTCCATGACTGTCTGAAAATCCCCCGGATAAACTATGTATGATCACAGCATTAAAAGTATGTCGTCCCTGCTGAATCTTAAGTTCTATTTTCTTGTCTGAAATTAACAAAAGAAAAAAGTTCAAAATGGTTTAATTTAAATAAGTTGCCAATAGCAATTCATCGTCTATTGATAAAGTATTATAGTAATTACATATTTGCAGACAACTAAATTTTATTAATAGACGATGATTAAGATATGTTCAAATGATCTACAAAATAAAATTTATGTACAATAACCATTGTAGAAGAAGTTGCCTGTTCATGTAGTAACGCAACTATGACGAATTTCAATCATGTATATTTTTCAGAAAATGATACATCCCACATGTATATCGTAAATATATTTGCAAATAAAAAAATACCGAAGTTACTGTTAAATTTATTTCTGCATATGCGCATTTCGACAACTAATGTCTCATCAGTGCAGATAAAACCAAAACATTTGGAAGTCTATTAACCGAAAACATGTAAAAGCTGATAGAGAACAAATAACCAAAGGGATCTAAATAGAAAAGCCAAATTTCAGCTAAGGACAGAGCTGTGCATGACAAACTATGAACACTCTTTTATGAATTTATCAAAAAATAATTAAATTCAATTATTATAAAATGAAGATAAAAGTAAACACATACAATAGCCGAAAATTACCATCACATGCCACAATCTGCCAAGAATCGCACGAGCAAACACATATAAAAGACTAGAGACAAACATAAATAACGATAAACAATGCATATTCTTCATAAAAATGTACCAAAATCAAATCCTACCCAAATATAAATATAATATAGGTACAAATCATCTCCAAAGCATAAAAACTGTAGAAGTTTCGCGGACAAACCATGTACCCTCTATTAATAATTCAACAAATAAATCATTAAGTGCAATAATGTTTATGTCAAGAAAAGCATACCAAAATCAAAATCCTTCCCACTTGCACATCTCAAATGTAGGTAAAAATGATCTGCAAACTAACTTACTAGTATAAACACTTTTGGAGGAGTTGCGCGAATAAACTACATCCCCTCTATTAATAATTTACAAAATTTATGTGCAGCCATAGTAGTATATGAGCACAGTTCACCTCACATTTGACGAGGTGGTGCGAGGTGGTGCCGGAAGTGACGTCACCGGAAGTGGCGTAGAGCGGATATGACGTGATGGAAGTCACGTGACCGGAAGTGTAACTTAATTACCTTGCGCATGCGCAAGTTTGGGAGGGGATTCCCTTAAAAATCTATTTTTAGAACGGGGGAAGCCCGAACTCGTGCCCATATACTACTTGGAGAACCTATACTTTTTTAGTCTTCTTTGCGTATTTTCGTGCTGTTGTGATCTCATACTAGGGTAAATCGGGGTCGCTGAATCGATTGGTGCATGTTTCGAAGCCCTAGCTCCGAGTGNCAAGAAAAGCATTCCAAAATCAAAATCCTTCCCACTTGCACATCTCAAATGTAGGTAAAAATGATCTGCAAACTAACTTACTAGCATAAACACTTTTGGAGGAGTTGCGCGAACAAACTACATCCCCTCTATTAATAATTTACAAAATTTATGTGCAACCATGTATATTTTTCAGAAAAATGTCCAAAATTAAAAATCCTATCCCACATGCAAATTTTTCATGATAAATGATATTCCATAGCATAAAAACTATGGAAGGAGTTGCTCGGACAAACTACGCACCCTCTATGACAAATTATCAAAAATGTCTTAAGTTCAATATGTGATGATTCACAACGCCTCATTCATGAGTACTTGTTCAATATGTGATGATTCACAACGACTCATTCATGAGTACTTGTTCTCCAAAATTACGCCATCGCAGGTCACATGGTCGAAGAGTAAATTATAGCATAAAAATAAAGTTTTTAAAGTAAAAAAAAATTCGTATTATATAATTATCACTTTCAAGGCGGACGATGCCTTTTGGCATCGTGGACCTATGTCCCTCACGGTATTTGAAACTGAAGCTCAGCAGGCATGAAAGAAAGGAACTGTGGCTAAGCAAATAACCCCCAAAAGGTCAAGAACATAAACTCCTGTAGCTGCAAGTCCCTATTTGTACTCGAGAAAAAAGAGATTTGGTTAGGGATAGGATGTCAAAGACATGTGTTACTTCAAGACCTGCAGCACAAATTTAAGGTTTTGGACTTTTTGTCCCCGCGGAGCTGGGACATAGAAATGCCGGGCGTACGTGTGTCCGTCCGTCACACGTTCTGGCGCTCTCATGCCCAAAAATTGACCTTGTATGCGCTGTCATGCCTACATATTTTGACGAATTTTCACGGAATTCTTACCAAATGTTTATACTATTAATACCATGGTTAAGTGCGAAAATCAGTATCGGTCAATACTTTTTGACGCAGTAATGGGACTTTGACCAAATATTGGCTCTGTTTTATCCCAAAATTGACCTTGTTAGTGCTCTCATGCCTACAAATTCTTTGACGGATTTTCATGAAATTCATACCAAATGTTTATATAACTAATACCTTGGTCAAGTTAGAAAATAAGACTTGGTTAATACTTTTTGAGGGAACTATAGGACTTCAACCCAAAAAAAATGACTCCGTTTTATCCAAAAATTTACCTTGTAAGTGCTCTCTTGCCTACACATTTTAACGGATTCTGAGAAATATATACCAAATGCTAATACCACTAATACCTTGATAAAGATTAAAAATCACTTTTTGTCGGAGTTATGGGACTTGATCAAAATAATGACTCTGTTCTATTCCAAAATTGACCTTGTAAGCTATCTCATGCCTACAAATTTTGACGGATTTTCATGAGATTTATTGCAATGACTAAATACCGAAGTTACTGTAAATTTAGGTGAATACCCTCGGGGTCTATCAGTCAGGCAGCAGTGACATCGACCCAGTGGTAACAAATGACGAAATACCGAAGTTACTGTGAATTTAAATTCTGCATATGCGCATTTCGACAACGTATGTCTCTTCGGTGCAGATAAAATCTAAACGGTTGGAAGACAATAAATTCAAAGATGTTTAAAAACTGAGAACAAAAACCAATATGATTTAAATGTAAGGCCAGAATCAGCTAAGTACAGAGCTTTGCATGAGGGAGATACTCCTTAGTTTTCAACAAAATTTACAAAAAATTAGATATTGTAAGGTTCCAAGTCGAATCGGCTTTCGGGTCAGTACCGAAGTACTGACTACTGGGCTGGTGAATACCCTCGGGACTAACAGTCCACCAGCAGTCATAGACCCAGTGGTAACAAATGACTTAATACCAAATGTTTATACCACTAATACCTTGGTCAAGTTCGAACATCAGCCTTGGTCGATACATTTTGTACCCC
>MJUU01026909.1:31926-44030 GCA_002080025.1 Modiolus philippinarum | reverse complement strand
AAACCTCCCCTTTCTCTATCCCGTTTCCCTATAGTATAATAAAACATACAAATAAAACCCAATACAGGTAGACTACTAACTCCAAGACCACAATCTTGAGAAGGAAAGAAAAAGACAAAACGTAATTTAGAAAGATGGGTCGAGGAGTGCTCGCCGCTAAACTGCCGGCTAGCTCAAGGAGCCTAGTCTGCTGGTAAAACACTGTCGCACTACGGAATAAAGATCAAACTCAAAACTCCCCGAAGGGTTTGGTAAAGAATTATCATAGATTTCAGTAGACATCGGCAGTATCAGTGAAAGGCCAGTATACCTGGAATATCTTCAGGTCATTGGATCCCAAAGCCAATTTAACGGAATCCTGAAGAATATCTGTCAATATTCCCTATTACGTAAAGAATGTAAGTTACGTCCCAGTTTTTCTGGATTTTTTATCAGTTTTTGACATTTTTAACAACATTTCCATAAAATCGAGGGTGAGAAATGCCTTTAGTAATAAGCTGTTGGCGAGTCGCACCATATATAGAAATCAAATCTTCATATCTTCTATAAAACTTCTTACAGGTGTTAATCAATTTATGAAATCTGTAGCCTTGTTGTAAGAGTTTGGATGTGATAGTAAGGTTACGCTCATTAAAGTCGTCAAGAGTAGAACAGACGCGTGCGAATCGTACTACTTGTGATATATACACCCCGTATGATGGAGCTACAGGAACGTCGCCATCAAGAAAAGGGAAATTAGTAATTGTGAAATCAAAATCATCCCTTTTATCATAAATTTTAGTTTTAATTTTGCCAGAGTCAATGATGATAGTAAGATCAAGAAATGGGCAGTATTTAGAATCATCGTTTGCTTTATTAAGTTTCAGTTCTTGCGGGTATATGAGGTCGACATAGTCTAAAAACTGGGGATTGTCAATAGTAAGGATATCGTCGATGTACCTGCTGTTATCGTTGAAAATTGAAATAAGTTGATCACTGTTTTGTACGGTTCCATTCTGTAGTTTTTTCATAAAGTCCCGTTCAAAACAGAACAGAAAAAGATCTGCAATGAGAGGTGCACAGTTTGTACCCATGGGAATTCCAATGACCTGTCGATAAACGATGTTGCCAAACGAACAAAAATATTGTCCAACAAAAAATTCAGTGCCTTAATCATGTCATCACAAGTCCAGGAACTATGATTATTGTAAATGATATTAGAGAAGAATCCTTGCTTTTTATTACAACAAATGAACTGTAGACCAGAAAATTTGAAAGACCATTTAATAAGTTGTCCCAATTTTGATTTAATCAATTTATGTGGAAGGGTTGTATAAAGTGTAGAAAAATCATAATTGTCAATAGACAAAACTGGTCTTTTTATTGACTGTAATTTATCTAAAACTTCAATGGAATTTTTTACACTCCAAAAGTAATTTACACCAGAGTTTTGATAGGTTTTTCACAGTATTTGATAACTAACTCTTTAATACAAGTGAACGCACTGGCTAAATGGATGGATAAATTAGAGGTAGAACAGTTACTCGATGCCGAAATAAAACGATGTTTGTAGGGATTTATGTGAAGCTTAGGAACCCAGTACATAGTAGGCAAGGTGTTATCTTTGGGTGGAACTTGGAGCATTTTTGCATCGTTGAATTGCTGTTTGGTTAATGATTTTTCTTCAAAATTAGTACGTTTGAAAGTGTTAGACTTTGATAATTCATTTTGTTGGACATCGATGTAGTATTTCTTTCAAATAATAGAAACGTTGTTAGAGGCTTTGTCAACTGGTAAAAACACATATTTATTACTAAGATCTTTTAATTTTAACTTAATTCTGTTTACTTAGGCGGTGACTCTTTATAATTAACTTTATAAAAATTTATTCTATTGGTGACTTTGGTAATAATATTATCTCTGAACATATTGAGTGCGTGTTTGTCTGCACTTTCTCGTTTGCACCATTTTATACAATAGTTGGTAACTGTGTCTTTAATAATATCAAAACAAGATTGCCAGTTAATTTTCGAACGTGGGCGATATTTAGGCCCCTTTCTAAAGAAATTCCTAACTTCTTTATCATCGATGATGTTCAAGTTCCCGGTTAATATATGTCCGCACGGGTCATAGCGATATGGTGATGTGGAACAATCTCAGCTGCTTCGGTAGTTCTCCTCAAAATTAGCATCACAGGTTATAGAAGAGTAATTGAAAAAATACTTCTAGTAGGCTTTTTGTAAGAGAAGGAAACGACAGGCATGTCTAGGTTGTCTAAATAAACGGGAACAAGTTTTTGAATGTCAGGGTCCCTAAAAATGCCTGCGATGTCGATCAGATCAATGCCTTTATTTATATATTTTATTTTCAAAAATTGTTTTACATGTTCATTAGGTTTGTCGATTCTCGGATAAAGCCGATGAAAGCAGAAAGCATCAATAATTATGGAACATTCATACAGCGGACTATTTACAGACATGGTATCACATTCCAAAGATATTTTGTAAAGTTGATTAACAGGAATTGAGCAGAGTTTAGTAAGCAATCCATGTCGTCCATTGTTTGTGAAAACAGTATACAGATCTTTAACATTTACGAGGTTTTTACGTTAATTTTTGATGTTATTATTCACTCTTCGACCATGTGACCTGCGATTGCGTAATTTCGGAGAAGAAATACTCATGATGTCAGTGGAAGCGCGCTGAGAAATGTTTCCTTGACCCATGATGTTGTCATTTAGACCTAAAGGGTAAGCTGTCTGACGTTTCTGTATCCAAGACAGTTCACATTGTCTTCTTGATCTTACAAATTCTCTCTTGGATTGGTCAGGGGATTTTTCTACAATACCAGTAAGTTGAAAAATCAGTCATGATAGTCGGTTCTGTCGATATATATACCAGTAAGTTAACAGATCAGTCAGGATAGTCGGTCTGTCAATAGATACCAGTAAGTTGACAGATTGGTCATGATAGTCTGTCTGTCAATAGATACCAGTAAGTTGAAAGATCAGTCATGATAGTCGGTCTGTCAATAGATACCAGTAGGTTGACAGATCAGTCATGATATTCAGTTCTGTCAATAGGTACCAGTAAGATGACAGATAAGTCATGATGGTCGGTTCTGTCAATAAATATCAGTTAGTTTACAGATCAGTCATGATAGTCGGTTCAGTCGATATATATACCAGTAAGTTAACAATCAGTCATGATAGTCGCTTCTGTCAATAGATACCATTAAGTTGACAGATCAGAAATTAATAGTCGGTTCTGTCAATAGATACCCATATGTTGACATATCAGTCATGATAGTCGGTTATGTCAATAGATACCAGTAAATTGACAGATCAATCATTAATAGTCGGTTCGGCCAATAAAGAACACTAAGTACATTTTACAGTGATGTTGATCTGCTGATCAGGCAAAATACTTGTTAAGGTTAGTGAGGACAGCTGTCATGTGTTTAAACCATAAAAATGGCGGGAAAAATTAAAAATGTTCAGAATGGAATTAAATTTGACAGGAATGTTACTGAGCATGGGTAGAAACGAACTTTGGTTTTAAAAACAACAGAACGGCGATTGTTGCTATGGGAACGGTATGGCGGGAAATTTTAAAATTGCTCCAAAATGACTGAAATTTGACAGGAAGGATACTTAGCATGTGTAGATCCGAGTTTTGGTCTTTAAAATATCAAAATGGCGATCGTTGCAATGGAAACAAGAAAAGTGTGGGAAAAATTCAAATTCCTTCGTATGGAAATAAACTTGAAATAACGTGAGAAAAAGGAAAATAATGATAAATTAACACAGTAAAAGTGCTGAAAAAGGAAAATAACTTTGATAAAAATTAAATAAAATAGAGATATAGTAGTGAAAAAAGTAAATTATGAACACAAAATGAAAAGCAAAGTGGAAAAAATGATAGAATAAAACTTGAAAATTGTGGGAAGAGAAAATTCACTCTAGAACAACAATAGCAGTCTCTCCCTTCCTAACAATTAACGCAGACGTAATAGAAATACTGCAAGAACAAGCCACTGCTGATTTCCGTTCCATAAAGGTCACTCCCCAGAAGTTTGGAACAAGAAAATATGAGAAATATCAACTCTTTCATTTAGTCAAAGCCATCCAAAATATATCTTTATACAGCATAATAGGTCATTCCGGTCAAAATGGCAGCCAATTGGAAATACAAACTACTTCCGGTCCCACATGCGCACTCCTTTATCTCTCTATAGTACTCTTGATGGGTCATCTGTCGAACTATCATACAATATATCACAAAATTTGAATTTGTAAATGAAATTTTTGTATTTATGATTAACAGTAGCTAGAAAAGTATCCACTTCCGGTTTGATATGTGTAACCTACAACTTCCTGTTCTAATGAAGACCGTATACAGTCATATGACTATTTTAGTTTGGTATTTGTGCTACAAGCACAGTCGATGACATCACTTTCGGTTTTTGTTCTAGTGACGGCAAAATTTTTTAAGGGGAGGGGGCAATGTTGTCAACTTTGAATGCTTGTAGGGCTCTTAAAAGCATGGTTTGCTATACTGATTTTTTTATATTTTGATGATATCGTATAAAGGTATATATTCAAGTAAAGAAATGAAATTTTGAATTCGGAAGATTTTCTGAATTTCACTTTTTATGTCCCTCAAGGGGGCAACAAGTGATAAAAAATCTAACCTCAATGTGCACATAATTGGGAATATTAACAAAAATAATTGACAGAAGTGGATGTATTTTTAGAAATACCTTTAAAACAACAAAGACTTATAATCCAAACACTCCTTTTACAAAAACAATGTACAATTGGTTTTTTATATGGTCAATTCGGATCATTATTGAAGGGGAGGTAACTTTGGCCCCATTTATCTCAGAAAAACGCCTGGAAAGGTGGTCCAATATTTATACCAAAGAAAGGATATATATTCAACTGTAATATATTTAAAAAGTAGCCATTTTGAATTCGGAATTATTTTTGGGGTCAGGTGTCCTCACTAACCTTAAGCACCACGTAAACAATTAAATGAACTGATTGAAAGCAAATCATAAACTTATGAAAACCAAGGGATAACGTGTGTTTTCTATCGGACGAGAAAATTAAATATGTGGTAATCGGATTAACAAATTAAGACAACTGTACAAAAATTATACTTGCCCTGTTGATTGAGAAAAGATTAGTGTATAAGTAATAAAAAAAACAATCAACAAGCCGACATGCACACTTGTAGTGATTGAAATTAAATGAATGTTTTCAAATACATGCAAATATATTTTTTCTTCATTTTAAAATCTCAGAAAGATATCACAAACGTTAAATTATAATTAAGTGAAAAGATGTATAAAAAAACAATAACGATTATCGAAAATATTCAACCTCTGTAATTCACTCATACGCTGCGCACATTCGTGAATTACTACGTCTTTCCTTCATTCCTTGAATATTTAAATATTTAGCGATATCAGAATCTCTGTTTACTTATTAAATAATTACATTAACTTATTTTCAAATAATCTGAAAAAGGTCAACTGTTCATATTTCCAAAATCCCACTATTGATTTTTATAATAAAGTAGTACAATATTATATAACGAGTGAATGTCTAGAAATTAGAAAATTTTGTTTAAAATTTAGGGGAATCTACCTTATGTAAGGCTTTGTCCATAGCTGAGTTTGACTTTCTATCTAGATATATTTTCTATCTATAAATATTCATTTGATCTCTATCGGTCTTCCAATGTCTGGATTTCCAATGTTTTGATTTTATCTGCACTGATGCGACATATGTTATCGAAATGGCCATATGCAGGAAGTGAATTCAGAGAAACTTCGGTGATTTGTTACTTAAACTATTATTAAGTCTTATGTCTCAAAAATTCTTAAATGGATTTTCCAGAGTTTTTTGCTTATATCGTTCTATTAGCAAAGTTCTTCAAAACAAAAGGTCAGAGTTTTAGTTCTAATTACAAAATTTCTGACACTCGTACTCCCTGAAGCCTGAATATTTATATCATCACCAAATCTACCGTCTTAAATATATATATTATTATTTTTTGCATAATTCCAGAAGGTTCTTACCAAATCTGTTTATATTTGAATTTATAGTTCTTGTATCTCTTGCAATGTTAGACGAGTTTAAAAAAAGAAATATCGGAAAAGGCATTGATATCGATATAATGTTTTGTGATAAAAATCATTAACTTCAATAGTTTCACTATAATCTGACAAATTAGTTGTTCGAGAATTGACATGCATGTATCTCAAAAGTTTAACATAGTGGTAATCAGGTGGTTAATGAAGGGTCATCATTAGAAATATATATATTTTAGTTGTAATTTTATTTGTTGGTAATGAAGGTTCTTCGTTCGAAACATTTCTTTTATACCTGAGGTTTTAGGTGGTTAATTAAAGTTCATCGTTTGAAGCATCTATTTTGTATATAAGTTTCGTCTTTTTATATACGATTTGATCACGAAATACCCCAACATGTATTTGTTAACCCCGAACGAGTACATCTTTCTGTAATTAGTTACGTCAACTCGGGACATCTATTTCACCAAGTTACGTGGTGCCCCTTAAAATAGGACAACCCATCACTTAGAAATGTTCGCCTGTTTGGAAGAAATTGTAGAAATGCACATGACTGCAGACATTTGTGCATGCCGTAAACGGTGAATTCAACATTTTTCAGTTATGTTTGGTCATTTCTGATTTACGTTATCAAATATGATAAAAGATTGGTGTAAAAATAAAACTGAAATCATACGATTTCTATTATCTCAAGGAAGTGAAACAGACTTTAAACATGTGACTATGTTTTCGGTGATTGTAGGTGCTTCCTGTTATCTTTTTATTATATTTTTAATTGTCTGACGTCATGTCGTCAGACAGTATTAGAATCAGAAAATGCACATCCGGTAAGGTATACATGTTTGCTTTGCATTTCGGTAAAGCATCCATTTTTGAATTGCATGGCGGTCAATAAAGTGTAATGTGTTCATTTTTTTAATATAAGCTTACGACAATATTATTTTCCAAAATAATATTTTAAACCACAATAGATATCAATATTAGGAAAGCACTGCGCCTTAAAAGCTAGCGAAGGAATTAATTTAACCCGCAAACACGTAGTTAAAAAATGTCGATACCTCCCCCTGAGGAATCACTAACATTTTTGTGAAACAAAATCTCTCAGCGCAAACAAATACCGAAGCTTTACAGACATTCAAGGCAAAATTTCAGAATCAAAATTTAGAAACATAGCAAACAGTGACATCATGACCAAGATAAAGAAAGAAAAATGCAATAAAACTAAGGCGGTAGTAAACCTTCACAAAACTGGAAGTAGCACCTGCTCTTCCGGGAAAGCATGAACTTCTCCACACCGGACACGTCTGAGTGGTAAACTTTTTTTTTTGTTTTGTTTTGTTTTTTCTTTTTTTGTTTTGTTTTGTTTGTTTGTTTGTTTGTTTTTTTTTTGTTTTGTTTTTTTTTGAAAGGGGGGGTTTACATAAGTGAATTTTGACGGGGAAATAATACTTTCTGGTTACATTGGTGGGCGCAAAAATCCTAAATTATTAAAACAGCCATCATGATCAGGTGAAGATTTAGAACGGGTCTAAATAAGGTATAAGAGGGAAGGAGATCTGCCTTTTAAGCCAGCGTTAAATGGGTTATGATAAAATTTGCACAATAAAAACTGGAACGGATGTCCATCGTGAAGCAGGAAAATGGGCCTCTTTAACAGTCATTGTGTTAAGTCATTGAATGGGAAAATGGGGTAAAATCGACAAACAAATTTTTGGGGAAAATGACCCCAATCGAGACCCCTTTGAAGGAGGCGTGGGGAACAAGTGCCTCCTAAAACCAGAAAAAATATTTTTAGGTAATGTCGTGATTTTGGCGAAAGTTTTTCTGAGTTTGTTTATTTCTTTTTTTCAAACTTCAAACGCCGGATCTGCTTCTTATAATATTATTTGACTCCGAGTTAGAGGGAATGTCTTGAGAGTGCTGCACCTACATATCCAACTTTCAAAAAATTAGGACTTCAATGGTGTTTAAGGCCATTTTTGTCAATTTTCTAGAGTTTGCAATTCCCGAAATCCCCCTGGAACCACCAATAAATATACACAGTGAATGAAAAGTTCAGCAATGGTTCATGCATTTTAAGGTAGGTATAGAGTATGAAATAATAAAACTCTAGAATTTTGGAAACATGTATAGGTAAGATCATACAAGGTATAACCAAAATGTGAAATGCTTCAACAGAGGAGCCGAGACCAAAATTTAAAATCGATTACGTTCCATTAATAATAAATTTGATATTTAGTGAAAGTGATTTACTGTAAAGTTTGTTTTGTTTCAACGCATTGCATAATGAAAACACATGTTTCAATTTAACAAAATTCCTTAGCTCGGATTTCATAAAATCCGAGAAATTTAAGCTAAGATGGACATAATTTTATGACAGACATCGAAACAGAAAAGAGAAAATAGAAATAGCTAAAGAATCCATATAAAGTTGAAATTATTTGTCTGTAGGATAACCAATCAAGGCTGTGCAGAGCATTTTTATTTTTATTTTCCCGAAATATGAATATTTTTGTCAATTTCTGTTAACGATATGTTATCTATCATTCATAAATTTTAAATAATCACGAAAAACAAAATCAGGATTTTTAGACTGTTTTATTCGAAGCTAACTTTGTTTGAATCAATACAATTATTTGCTTTTACTCTGTTATTCCTCTGACTTCCAATTCCCCAAATAGTTTACTCAACTCCAGCCATTAGAGCTACAGTAGCGATTTTATTTGAAAGCTGATAAAAATGCCTTCTTGCCAAATAATATTTTTTTGCGCTTGTCAATAACAGTTTGTGCATTTTTCAATGTCAATTACAGTTTGTGCATTTCTCAATGTCAGTAACTCTTTTTGCATTTCCCAACGTACATTGAGAAATATGCAAATTGTTATTGACAAGTTGGGAACATACTCAGTGCCAAGACGAATATATAAAAGTAATGCTGCTTGAACTGGTTGGAGCAGCATTACTTTTTGTACTATAAGACAAAGATTTTTGGTCACTTGTCACTTGTGGTACTTTTATTCCCTGGAGGACTAGATGCGTAAAAAGGCACAGCCCAGCAGGCAGAACTGGTTGAAATCTTATTGATTCAGCGTCTTTTGAAGACGTCGAAATTACGTCTTTATCTTGTTGAAAATGAAATGATTTTAGACGTCTTCTTTCAACATTTATTCGACGTCTTTTTCAACAAGTTTTCAATGTCTTTTCTCAACAAGTTTTCGTCTTTTTTCATTAAGTTTTCAACGTCCTTTTTTAACAAGTTTTCAACATCTTTTTTCAACATGTATTCAAGGTATTTTTTTCAACATGTATTCAACATCCTTTTACGACATAGTATAGATCAAGCAAGAAAACATTAAAATTGGGCTCAAATATAGTCACACGCATGCTAAATTATGTCAAAATATTGTGAATAATATGAAAGTTAAAATGCATGCGATAATTTCTTACCTTTTCTCATATTCATAGGACCCAAAGGAGTTGAATATTATTGTATTCTGTTCAAAAACTAAACAGTGCTAAAAGATATTCAGAAAAGCACAAAAACAATTTCAAAAGGAATACAAAAAATTCATTTTCTGTCTGTTTGTCTCAAAATGGCGTCTTATTGTAGAAATTGCAATTTCTTGGATATGGCGATCACGTCCGACCTGACAAATTATACAATCTGCAACAATAACTATCATCGATATAAAAAGTGACTCTCAAAATATTTGAGTTTTGCCGCGGAAAACAAAATGCAGGAAAAGAAACAAGACACAAACAAGAGCTGTTGCCGAGTGGCAGCCTAATATACCTCCCGCTCATTAAATCCTTTACATGTATCAATATGGTAAGTGCAAATTTAGGTGGTTGTGGACACAATACAAATGTGGATACAATAACAGTATGGACACGATGATATGATATTCATAAATGACCTTTCACAAGCTTGAGCGTGCCAATGAATTTCTTCTATCCAAATAATAAGACAAAAGTAAAATTCACCTTTTTTGGCCTCTTTTGTACAGATGGAATAAATGAAATGTCTAAGTCGAATTATCTCTCCTTTCTGGTTTTGGACAATTATTATATTCTTTCATGTACATCTCCACATAGTGTCCTTCCTTTGTGTAAAGTTTTATAAAAATTCTTCCAATGGTTTATGAGGAGTTGACCTTACGAGGTAATCTGTGTAGATAGAATCAATGAAAACTCCAAGTTGAATTATCTCCCCTGCCTGCTTTAAGAAAATAATTATTTTTCTTCATACACATCTCTGTATAGTGTCCTTCCTTCGTTTAAAGTTTTATTAAATTCCTTAACATGGTTTAAGAGGAGTTGCATACGAGGTAATTTGTATAGATATAATCAATGAAAACTCAAAGTTGAATTATTTCCGCTTCCTAGCTTTGGATAAAAATTTTATTCCTTCATGCACATCTACTTATAATGTCCTAACTTTGTATAAAACTTCATCAAAATCCTTCAAGTTGTTTAAGAGGAGTTGTGTTTACCAGGTAATTTGTGAAGATGGAATCGATGAAAATTCAAAGTAGAATTATCTCCCCTTCCTGGTATCGTACAACAATTATATTCCTTCATGCGCATCTCCATAAAGTGCCCTTCGTTTGTATTAAGTTTCATCCAAGTCCTTAAAAACTGGATCAAGAGGAGTTGTGCTTACAAGCAGTGTGCACAGACGGACAGACAGACAGATAGACAGACAGGGTGATTCCAATATACCCACTAAACTTTGTTTGCGTTGGGGGATATAATTAACTGTTAAAGACTTTGCTTCAAACTGTGTGTATGTTTTGTCAAAACTTTTATTCTCTTATCCAGACATGCGGGCACTTTACCTGTGGAGGCGGTGAAAAAATCCACTTTTCATTATATATCAAAGTAACTTCAACTTTGACTTATTCACTCATTTTTCAAGATATTTGAATGAAACTCAGAATTTGCATTCGGAACATCAATATAAACATCATATCCGAATTTCAAGATAATAGTTATTATAACACCGAATATATTGCAATTTAAAATATCGACTTTTTACATAGATTATATCTGTAATCATCGATCGCGTCACAGCCTATGCTAGGGATGTAAGATTGAAATCGACTGATCTGATTGGTCAATTCAGCTTTGTGATGTCACGCCGGATAAGAGAATTGGGTATATCCCCCTTTTGAGCCCAAGACACACCATATATTAGAGATGAACGCCATGATGAAGTCCAGAGTATTTTTTTTTAATTTAAAGTTTCAAGTACAATGCTCATATAATCCATGGAGTCAAGTGTTATAGTCCAAAGTACTCCCAAAACAAGTCCAAAATATGATTTCAAAAGGGAATTATACCCTCAGTTATATCAGAATATTAAGAAATAATCAAATTATACTTTATGAAGGGGTCTTCTTTTGCAGGCATGATAATAATTCAAAATAAAAAAATATATATGCACATTTAACTCACAAATATTATCAAGTGAGTTTAGAAAAATCATAGCACGGTTCATGTCATATTTATCAAACATGAATTGTTTTGACAAAAAGACATTAATGTATTTACTTATAACTTGTACACTTTTTATCTAAATGCAAAAATTCTTAACAAAATATAAATTTAATACAAACTTACAACAAGGTTACAGATTTCATAACAAATAACTAAATACCGAAGTCACTGTGAATTTAATTTCTGCATATGCGCATTTCGACAACTTATGTCTCTTCAGTGCAGATAAAATCTAAATGTTTGGAAGACCATAATTCGAAGATGTTTAAAAACTGATATAGAACAAATAACCAATATGATCTAAATGTAAAGCCAAAATCAGCTAAGGACAGAGTTTTGCAAGAGGGAGATACTCCTTAGTTTTCAACAAAATTTACAAAAAATTAGATATTGTAAGGTTCCAAATAGAATCGGCTTTCTGGTCAGCACCGAATTACTGACTACTGGGCTGGTGAATACCCTCGGGGACTAACAGTCCACTAGCAGTGGCATCGACCCAGTGGTAACAAATAACTAAATACCGAAGT